>JANWGL010005524.1:0-10024 GCA_025200755.1 Ceratobasidium sp. C01 | reverse complement strand
CGACCGTAAAGCGAAGCCGCCTCCGATAATTTAGCATCGCTCAAGGAAATAGACTTAGTCTTAGGATGAACAGTGAAGCAGCTGTTAAATCTGCCGACAAGCCGAGTGACGGCGTTGCACTTCACGAGAGGCTGTACCGGCATGTGCGAATCAGCGCCAGCAATAGCTTGGAGTGCCAGGTCTACAGAGCGAGCATCCTGAGAGTTGGCGATAATCCAGCTTAGTGCTCGACTAGTTACTTCATCGGTCAAGGGGCTAGTCGAATCCACAGCAGCGACCTTTTCGTGCTGATGAGAGATAAAACGTTGGGCAAAAGAAGTATGCCGGAACGAAGATAGGAGTATTCCAAGAATAACTTCAAAGTACCGAGATAGGGGCGTGCTGTAAGGACAGTATGGGTTTCCGAGCGGAAGAATCGTCGTAGCAGCGTAGAAAACAAATGTCAGAGCCGTGATGACGAGAACGGGAGTTGCCACGCCATTGTGAATATTCCACAGATTTATCGTAAGCCCTATGAAGAACAAAACTGGACTCAGGGTTAGTACCGCAGCGGGGGACATAGGCGCACTCAGCGAGAGATGCATCAACGTGGGTAAGAACGCAAGAATTTCCGGCATTTTCCAGCGCTCGAGGCCATCAAGGCGTCTCTGCCGCCGACGTGCTTGCACATGGGGCTGGCCGATTCGACCCGACATGTACGAATGGCACCATTGCTTTGCCAGCATGGCGACAAGGGACACTGAAACGCTCAAACTGAGGGACAAGAACCACAGTGCGTTCACATACACAATGGCGAGCGAAGGCGTGAACCCAGATGGCTCGCCACTAGTTGAGGGTGCAATGACCTGACCCTCGGCAATGGCGCGAAGAATAACCGTAACCTCCTGCATGGCTGCTGCGGTGCTTTCTGTAGCATCTTGCTGCAAGCCCTTGGCACTTTCGATCACAAACCTAAGAAAACTAAAATTAGAGAGTGGTTCTATCGAAAACTTATCTCACCCACGCGGTTGAGATGGCCGAAAACAGCGCTGCCTACGCACGAAGGGTTATTCAATTGAACCCAGCAACAACGTCGGCGAATAACTCACGAAAACTAGTGTAGCACACTTAGTTAGAAGGCTCACCGAATACGAACATATGATTGATAGGGTTCAACGTACCGAGCATAACATCTAAACTTCTAGAAACGCAAAAGACGGCAGTTCAACGCGTGCAATCGAACGTGTAGCAGGTGGTTGGTTACCTATTCCACCCGTCTACCATATCCTCGTCCCATTTCTCTGCCTCTTTCACGTACGTCGGCCAGATCCGTGCGTCCCTCGCGAGCTCGTTGCCGTATTCATCAAACCCGCCTCGAACGCCAGTTAGAGGCTACGAAGGATCAAAGAGATGAGGACTCGGTAATCAAAAACTGGAACTAGACTACTCGCCTTTGACGTTGCCGGCACCTGCCTGTGTAATCCGGAGTGTCCACCCGTATCATCTCCGTCAGCGTCGCCGGGGATCTGCCCGCCCTATGAGTATCACAAGGGTACATTGAAACAATCGAAGAAAATTCAATATTCGATTCTAACGGGATAAATCCACCTCACCTCGGTGGCAAAATTACCCGTGGCTGAAGGTAAACCAGAATTGCCACCCTGTGTTTCGATTTTTATCCAAAGTTCATCCGGCGCCTCAAGATCGTCTTCTACGCGCGCCGTCTTTGTCCGCCCCGACTGACGGAGGGGTATCATGCGAGGAACGGATTATCAAGCAAATAACGCGGGGGTCGGGGTTGATGTTCAGGTTTAGCCGTCTACACCGCCTCTGATGATGCCACACCTGACTCATCTTGGCGCTGTGCCCCAGAAGCGCGCCGGTTGCGATAACTGGGCCTCGACTGTTTCGGAATCCAGCAAGCGATATTTCGATATCACTCCTATTCTGGCTTATTGCTGGGGCCACTCACAGGGGTAAAGCTTATTGACTGACTTGCCTTGGAGCCGGGTTCCGGAAGCACAATGGTCGCGACAATGGCCCCAATAACGGCAATATTGCTCTGACCCACCCCCTCCTATTTTCTTTTCTCCTTTTCAACGTTTATTTCCTCATCGCATTGGAATGACCTCAGAATACGCGTCATGCAAAATAAACGTATATTGGACCATTGAAATTTAGTGATTGTTCCTCGGGAATTGCGAAATACGAGAGGAACAATTCGGAGGGGCACTCCTGTGCTAACTCGTGGCTAAAGTCACTCGCAGGCATGGCCGGGCCGGGATTAGAAAAAGGTGAAGTCTAGATGTATAGAAGAGAAACTATGCTGAACAAGGTTGGAGTTCGACAGTAGATCGAGGATCACCGGTCCGAATTCAGGTGATGGCCCCGGGACGGAGGCATTTGATGGTTATTAGTATGAGGTCATGTTAGTTCACACACACAATAAAGTAGTCTGATAGCATAAATACCTTAACCCCAGATAGTCTTAGCTCCATACTAAACTATGAGGGCAAAGTGCAAGTAATGTTCGCCTGCGAAAGCAAAGCTCAAATAACGGTACCTTTGTAAACGATCAAAGGCGGGATTTGTTTGTCTGTTCTCAGGGTCTCGATTCGATGCATTGCCAACCCCGATCACCAGGCCGACTACCCCACAGCCGATCACCACGCGAGCGTTCCTACTTTACCCCGCACTTTCCCAGCTGCTTATCGTTCTTCGAGGCGCAACGGCTTTAGGGGCGAACAACTACGGGCGCAGAATGGGTAGATTGACTAATATTCGAGGGTTATCTAGGCGGCTTCCGAGCGGAGGGGGCAGTTTCAAGCTATACAGAGTGTCAGTGTAACCCGCTATAGGCCTAGGCGCTTGGCCACTTGCGCTGCGAATGCTGCTAGACCATATACGTTCCAGCCCTAGGCCACCGAGGATTAGGTTGAAAAGGTCCCTCTGGTGTGCTCGGAGAGCGCACATTACTTACTCACCGAGTGCTAGCTGTATTGCCGGTAGTTCTCACACAGTTTCCCCGCCGGCCAGTACGGTGTTAGCTGGGAACAGCTACAGCGTTTCTAGAATATCGAATAAAACAGTCGCCAGGAACGCGTACGTGTAGGCGGGCAGTAGTCGGGCTGACAGAACGACCCATAATAAATTTGAAAATTAAGCTCGAAATTATATTAGAGGGCGAAGAGTTGACCCTGCAATCCCATCGAGCTACGGTGATACACGTCGCACCACTAAAATTTTAGTCGATACACATCAGAGATTCAAAAAATAAGCGTCGATAGGTTTCTTCATGTGATTTCAGCCCCATTTTAGCCGGTCCGCCTATGAGAGGGGCTGCTTACCGGTGCATCATGACCTTCGCGCCCAGAGCGCGCATAGTGGAAATGGCGTCCAAAAGTGGCTACGAGGCCTGTCTTGGCGCTCACAACGAGGAGCGCCCACCGGGCTGCTGGGTGCGTCGAGGACACGAATGCAGTCGCAGCCACATTGTCGAATCCAAAAGTTGAGACTCAGTAACCGCTTCGGTCGTGCGAGCCCCTAGTAAGCAATGACGCTCGCCTCGTCCACACGGACACGTGTATCGATGATACGCCCCTTTTCAAACTAACATCGTGGGTGAAGATGGAGTACGCCATTTGGCGGGGAAGTCCATCATACGCCGGGTACTCATCCCTGCTCCCCCTGCGCAGGCTTATGGGCGATACGGCCAGTATTGGGCGGGGTGGGAGGCCGAGGCCGGCTGCGATGCAGATGTCCCATGCAGTAGGTGATGGTCGAGCTTGGCGTGGTCCTCACGCTGAGGGTCGAGCACCATCGGGGACATCGAGTGCCCCAGCCGTCCACTTCAGATAGCAGTTTTGATTGATGGCAAGTCTCCATACGACTTACCCGTCTCGGACTGTGGGGGAGTCGAATCCGTCTATCCGTGGTCTTCTTTACTAGGTCGGACTGGGCGGTCCGCCTCCACAGCATCCGTAACAATGAAGAAGTTCCGCTCACACGATAATATTCCAAGAAAGTATGGGGAATAAATCTGGTTGCGATATTCTCGGGGCGTCGTCGGTGGGCATTGCCGTGAAGCAGGTAATCGAGTGCGGGGGTTGATGGCGGACATCCCGCGCACAGACGGACAACGGGGTATCCACGAATTACGACGACCGACGGGCTTCGTCGACAATTTTTTAGCATAGATGGAAGGGGTCCATGGCTGAATCGGTCCGTAGTGAAATCTCGGACACACGTCTGTCAATAGTCCGTCAATGTGTCTTGAAGCTCGGAGCCAATGACACGTCAGCTGGGCGAATCTGGTAACTGAGGCACTTGTGCTGCAGGGACTGCTGAAGTGTCCGCTGTTGGGTGAAATGTGGTGCCTCCCGATGAGTGCAAGTGTCCTAGGTCGGTCACGGGGGTGGCGGGCATTGTGCCACCCTATGGCCGAAACACAGCGCACGCACGGAGCATGGTGGGCGTGAGCTAGTCATGCCGTTGGAGCCATAGATTTGGGTTGGATGTGATCAGAGCTCAATGAGACGATCGAAGGAACGGGTCAACCACATGTGGAAACGATCCCTGGGCCGGCGGCTGCTACTGACGTCTCCAATAGCGTTGCCAATAGGGATCATCTGGTGCGTCAAATACGCCCAAATGCAAGAACTCAGTCTCACTTTCTCGGTCCAGCTATATATCATCACCCACCGCTCCGACCCGCCATCACCACTCCCCGTTGCCATCGCCTTTGAGCCAGAGCCACTGCTCTCTTGACTGCTCACAATGGCCACCTTCGAGACCTTCAGCACCTATCGCACCGCCACACGCGTCCAAGACGACGATGCCATCAGCGTCACCTCCGACTGCACCATCCCCGATGTCGCTGCTGTCGGCTTTGGCGTGCCCCTCGAACGCATGACGTACCACGCCCAGTTCTTCGACGACGCCAGCTCCAGCAAGAGCTACTCCAGCTCCCAATACTCCTCATGTGACCGCCTCCCCACCGGTGGCTGCCCTGACCCCGACTGCGACTGTTCTTCCGAGGTCGACGATGACGATGTCCCATTGCACCACCGACCAGTCTTTGTCGACGATCACGAGCAGGACCTACCCGAAGACGAAGAGGACAGCGTGCTTTCCCCTTGTGCCTCGAGCTCCTCGTCTCTCAGCGACTACCTCGCTCAACACCGCCGTCTTGCAAATGCTGGTGACTTGGCCGGCGTTGAACACTGCGACACCCCAAAAGCCGACAGGCACAGGGTGAGTAGCTTATTCTTCCCCACACATTAGTCCGGCTAACCGTGTTTCAGTTTTCCACTAGTTTCACGGCAGCCCTGTCGCAGGGCGATATTCCGCCGCCTCGTCCGACTTCCCCGGTCGAGTATGTTGCCGTTCACAACCAGCGCCGTATTGGCACTTCCGAGGCCCACCGCCATCAACTCGCCCTTGCCCGTTACCTGAATGCGGAGCCCGTCCGCAGCGACCCCTGGAACCACACGGACCCGGTAATTCACATCCGCGAGCACACTATTGCCAACCAATACGCCGGAGCCACCCTTGTGACGGAGCGCCTGCACGATTGGTGGAGCGTTCCTTTTGCGAACGTCCGGGACTGTCTAGACTTTGCCAAACAAATCCTCGAGGTTAGTGCTCTTACAAAATGGGATTCAAGATCGTCCTATTGACTTGACCTGTTCATCACTATAGGGTGTGGCGTTTATGCACGAGAACCAGATCACGGGCTTGGCTGAGGCGGTAAGACCTCACAATATCCAGATGGACATTGGTCTGGCCCCCGCTGTATCCCCCGTTTCGGCTTCGACTCGCGAATCTGGCACCAAAAGCGCATCGGCACCAGCCACCCCCTCTGCTGAATCTGAGGACCTTCCTACCGTGGCCTGGACACGATCCGAGTACCCCGTTCGCTACTACTTCGCGTCCTCTAGCACCATGCGCCATGTCAGGCGATTAAGGAAAGAAGAGGCGTCAAGTCAACAAGAGGGGACTGAGGAGCGTGCGGTCGATCCCGAGGCACCCTCGATTGACCACGTGACTGGCGACTTTGATGATGAGCAGGACTCCGACGACGAAGACGAAGCCGAGATGTACCTGCGGGATCTAGACGCGCTTTCGCGAGAAGTCGATGATGAGACGTGGGACGTGAGCACGGCGGTGGACCTGGTCGCTGTGGGTCATGCGTTGGAATTGGTATTCGGCAAGGTAAGATCGATTGGCCTGCTTTCATGCATTACTATTGGTTGACTGACTTAACCTTTTTCATCTCGTAGATGCCATTCAATGTTCTGCGGCCGATCATTCAAGAACTTTGCGACGCTCTGGTCTCTCCCACCTCAGCTCATGACGTCCTTGCGCGTGTAGAGAGTCTCGAGCGGGAACTTCCTCGACACGAGTTGATTCGCTCCGTCCGCGAACAGGTCGCGGCCTAAAAGACAGACACCACCAAGGGTCGCTCCCACTATCTAGCACATCGCGTGACCCACTGCCCCTGCTGCGCAACTCGTGGATCTCGTCGAAGGGTGGTTTTGGCTGGATGCGCTGGGCGCTGCGTATATGTCGTCACATCTCATGTTTCTTTTGGTTCTATGCACATATTTCGTTTTCGTTGTTGCATTAGCTATGCTTGTTCTCGTGCTCTCCCCTATTCCTCTCCCCTCTCTCTTGTCCTCTCTTGTCCTCGCGTTTCTTTTGCGAGACCTGTATTGTTTGATTGTTTATATTGGGTCGGTGGTGGTCCAATGCCTTTATTGTACACCGCTGTGTTTCTATCCTTGTTCGTTATGTACCTAGCTTACTAGTTTTCCATCATGAATCTTTATTACGATCTCCCTGCTCAAATCTTACAGCCCTCGAATTAGGGAATGGCCCAGGGTGAGGTCATCATCGGGACCGTGATCAACAATACAAGCCTGACCCATGTGGCGAGTCGGCCCACGCGGATGCAAATGAGCGTTTACCTTTTCGCCCCAACACCATCCTATTCGCATTGCGTGGCACACTAATTCTACGGCCAGGGTCAGCCTTTACAATACGACGACGTCTAGATCACGCCGCCTCACACTCTATCTCAAACTTACATCTCACATCTTCCTAAAATGTCTGGACACGCGCCGACTCAAGGTCCGCCGCGACCAGCTGACCCCGTCGCGAACTCGAATGCGAATCGACCTACGCTTCAAGCACGGAAGAACACTAGTCTGTGGTCGTACATCCTCCCGCCGACTTCTTCATCTCCTGCGCCCGCCGTACCCTCGGCCGAACGTTCTATCCCTGTACCCAGCACGGGCCCGTCGGATCGCAACGCAGTGTCCGTTCGGCTTATGCTCGGCGACGCCAAAGCCGCGCTCCAACAGTTGTCCGAACGGGTGGAGCGAGTTGTGAACGAAGCTGCAGATGCGCGTCGGGAAGTCGCCGAAGCCGCCCGCGGGATGGAAGAAGCACAATCGGGCGTGGTTAGACAGGTGGGGGTGGCTGGTGAGCGATTAAAAATAGGTTTCCGCGTCTCCGCCGTGAGTCACTGAACGTGCTTCTTTGTCGATCTTGTTCTGTTCGCGGGCGGGCTGCTCTACCTCCACCTCCTTTATTTTTGGAATGAATTTGGCAGTTAAACAGGTGGTTGCGCCTTTGTGCGAGGCGAATGTCGCGCATACATCCCGGATAGATGAGAATTCAACGCGCCTTGCGAGCCTCGAGGCTGCACTAGCTGTCCAGAATGAGAAGATCATGGAAGTGAATCGGAAATGCGAATTTAATCAACTTGTGCGTATTTTATTTGTTTATTTATGCCGATTTTCACAGTTTTACCTCACGATGTACACGTATAGCAAACGGCGGATCTAGTGAACCGTATAAGCGGAACATACGAAGCTGTTGTGTCTCTTCTCCCGGTCGTCCATCTCCTTCAATCTCTGCCCACCGAAATCCAAAACAGCCAACTAAAAATATCTAGCGCTCTAGATGACGTCGGACGCGAGGCTCTGCGTTCTACTCGCGACATACGAGACGAATGCACACGGATCTCCGAGGAGCAGAGCCGGTCCGCTCAAGCCTGGATGTCCGCCGAGCTAAAAACACACTTTCATGCACAAACGAGGCTGATCGATACTTGGAAGGACGATTTTAATTCAGCGCTGGTTCGGCTGCGGAACGAATTCGCGCAAGGTTTGGAAGGACACCGGGATTCTTGGACCACTGCTCTGTCTTTGCACCGCCAAGAGGTGAATGAGTTATTTTCAGCGCACTTGAGTGGTTCTTCGAAGACGGCGTGCCCAACTGGTGTGCATGCCGCCTGTTTGCGGGGTTTGGCCGAGGAGGACTCGTTACCGAAGATACTGCCTCGCACACGAGTGAAAGAAGACGACGGACCGAATCGGGCAGCTGGAGACACTTCTTCAACGCCACACCAGATGGACAAGGAGCTCGACGTGGACATGGTGAGCACAATACGCGGCAGCTCGGAGACGGTTCCCCATGAAGCCGGTACGACTGGAAATCAAGCATGTGAACAAACGAATTCTATCTGTGGCTCGAGTGTCGTAATGACGAAAGCTCCCGAGGATGCACTACCCAACGCGCATTTAGCACAAAGTTCTCAGCGTACTCTCGGCGTTCCGGACACGGGACCGCCCGGCGGCCACCAGGGAGTGATTGACACGCCTGCACGCATGCTCGTTGAGGAGACCCAATCGACGGCGCTTTCTTCTTTGCTATCTCAGTATGAGGGTGAAGATCTGGAGCCAGAAGACGACGCCATAGACGTCGACACCCTGGAAAGCGAGGATGATGACGAGCCTACGCAACACAAAGGTCGGCCGTTCGGCGCAATGGACCAGCGCACCCTTTCGGCGGTAGACGACTTTACCACCCCTGATTCGCCCCCTTTCAGCATACATAGACAACGTCTTGTTGTAGGAAGTCGAAATCATACACAAGGTAGGAGCGTATGAAGATGAGCGACACGCATGTTTACTGATAAGATTCAGATTTATTCCCTCGTACTCCTTCCCAACGTCGAACTTCTGGACCTCACGCACACACCTGGGTAAAACCTCGCACACCATCATCTCTGATAGCGACTTCACCCTGGCCGGGAACAATTGAAGCCGCAAGAGCACCTACCCTGGGTCGATCTTCCCTCTGCGCGTCTCCAGAGAGCGATCCCCTGACTGAACTTACAAACATCAACAAACGGACGCACACGACTGGAGTTGCGCCGCATGGACCTGCTAAACGACAGCGGAAGACCAGAATACTATTGGATTCCCAGGAGCTGATGCTTGAATCATCTTCGCCGGGGCGTTAACCTTTCATCGTTTGCCGTGGGATATGTAATTTGATAGATTGACCCAATTCATTATACCCAGTTTGACTGCTCGTGTTGGCATACATGTGGGAAACACACCCATGTCTTGAGGTTGAAACGTTGAAACAATTGCCACCATGTGCGAACTCGATGAACTGAAACTCGATGCACGTAATGACTCGATTAAGGCGGCTGACTGTGAAGTCGGCCGCACGAGGGCGGTATACTTTATTGGGAAGTCGGCGCTGACAGTTGAGGTTACAAGGGTGGTAGTGATCTTCGGCACTGGGGGCATATGTTCTAGCACCTCCACCATCTCAGTACCCAGACGATAGCAAGTAAAAGGTACAACTCACCTTGATAGCCAGCCACTGTTCCAAGCATCTCGTGTGCTGCATAACATGTCCAATTTGAGCATAGTCAAATCAGCGCTCGGCTTGGCGCACGAAGCATCTCCAGCGAATACCACTCACAAATATATGATGACACGGAGCGACAGCGTACACGGACTTGGCGCCCACACCCACGCCTGACAACAGCGAGGCGCTCTCTTTCGCACCGCTCGCGTCGGCGCTGGGTAGCACAATGTCATCCATACAGATCGCACAATCACCCAGCGAGGGGTTAGGCGCTTCGGCATCTGGGCGTGCGATGGGAGGATGCCAATCGTATAGCTCGATTTCAACAAGCTTGAAATTGATAGGGGAGATAGTGTCGGTGGATGGGTACGGG
>JANWGL010005523.1:0-10044 GCA_025200755.1 Ceratobasidium sp. C01 | reverse complement strand
CGACCGTAAAGCGAAGCCGCTTCCGGTAATTTAGCATCGCTCAAGGAAATAGATTTAGTCTTAGGATGAACAGTGAAGCAGCTGTTAAATCTGCCGACAAGCCGAGTGACGGCGTTGCACTTCACGAGAGGCTGTACTGGCATGTGCGAATCAGCGCCGGCAATAGCTTGAAGAGCCAAATCCACAGAGCGAGTATCCTGAGAGTTGTCGATAATCCAGCTCAGAGCTCGACTAGTTACTTCATCGGTCAAGGGGCTTGTCGAGTCCACAGCAGCGACCTTTTCGTGCCGATGAGAGATAAAACGTTGGGCAAAAGAAGTGTGCCGGAACGAAGATAGGAGTATTCCAAGAATAACTTCAAAGTACCGAGATAGGGGCGTGCTGTAGGGACAGTATGGGTTTCCGAGCGGAAGAACCGTCGTAGCAGCGTAGAAAATAAACGTCAGAGCCGTAATGACGAGAACGGGAGTTGCCACGCCAGTGTGAATATTCCACAGATTTATCGTAAGCCCTATGAAGAACAAAACTGGACTCAGGGTTAGTACCGCAGCGGAAGACGTAGGAAGGCATAGTCGTACTCAGCGAGAGATGCATCAACGTGGGTAAGAACGCAAGAATTTCCGGCATTTTCCAGCGCTCGAGGCCATCAAGGCGTCTCTGCCGCCGACGTGCTTGCACATGGGGCTGGCCGATTCGACCCGACATGTACGAATGGCACCATTGCTTTGCCAGCATGGCGACAAGGGACACTGAAACGCTTAGGCTGAGGGACAAGAACCACAGTGCGTTCACATACACAATGGCGAGCGAAGGCGTGAACCCAGATGATTCGCCACTAGCTGAGGGTGTGATGGCCTGACCCTCGGCAATGGCGCGAAGAACAACCGTAACCTCCTGCATGGCTGCTGCGGTGCTTTCTGTAGCATCTTGCTGCAAACCCTTGGCACTTTCGATCACGAACCTAAGAGAACTAAAATTAGAGAGGAGGTTCTATCGAAAACTTATCTCACCCACGCGGTTGAGATGGCCGAAAACAACGCTGCCTATGCACGGAGGGCTATTCAATTGAACCCAGCAACAACGTCGGCGAATAACTCACGAAAACTAGTGTAGCACACTTAGTTAGAAGGCTCACCGAAAACGAACATATGATTGATAGGGTTCAACGTACCGAGCATAACATCTAAACTTCTAGAAACGCAAAAGACGACAGTTCAACGCGTGCAATCGAACGTGTAGCAGGTGGTTGGTTACCTGTTCCACCCGTCTACCATATCCTCGTCCCATTTCTCTGCCTCTTTCACGTACGTCGGCCAGATCCGTGCGTCCCTCGCGAGTTCGTTGCCGTATTCATCAAACCCGCCTCGAACGCCAGTTAGAGGCTACGAAGGATCAAAGAGATGAGGACTCGGTAATTAAAAACTGGAACTAGACTACTCGCCTTTGACGTTGCCGGCGCCTGCCTCGGTAATCCGGAGTGTCCACCCGTATCATCTCCGTCGGCGTCGCCGGGGATCCGCCCGCCCTATGAGTATCACAAGGGTACAATGAAACGAACGAAGAAAAATCAATATTCGATTCTAACGGGATAAATCCACCTCACCTCGGTGGCAAAATTACCCGTGGCTGAAGGTAAACCAGAATTGCCACCCTGTGTTTCGATTTTTATCCAAAGTTCATCCGGCGCTTCAAGATCGTCTTCTACGCGCGCCGTCTTTGTCCGCCCCGACTGACGAGGGGGTATCATACAGTACGAGGAACGAATTATCAAGCAAACAACGCGGGGGTCGGGGTTGATGTTCAAGTTTAACCGTCAACACTGCCTCTGATGATGCCACGACTGACTCATCTTGGCGCCATGTCCCAGAAGCGCGCCGGTTGCGATAACTGGGCCTCGACTGTTTCGGAATCCAGCAAGCGATATTTCGATATCACTCCTATTTTGGCTTATGGCTGGGGCCACTCACAGGGGTAAAGCTTATTGACTGACTTGCCTTGGAGCCGGGTTCCGGAAGCACAATGGTCGCGACAACGGCGCCAATAACGGCAATATTGCTCTGAGCCACCCCCTCCTATCTTATTTTCTTTCTCTTCATCCATGCCTATTTCCTCATCGCATTGGAATGACCTCAGAACAAACGTCATGCAAAATAAGCGTATATTGGACCGTTGAAATTTAGTGATTGTTCCTCCGCAATTGCGAAATATGAGATAAAAGATTCGGAAGGCCCTCCTGTGCTAACTCGTGGCTAAAGTCACTCGCAGGCATGGCCGGGCCGGGATTAGAAAAAGGTGAAGTCTAGATGTATAGAAGAGAAACTACGCTGAACAAGGTTGGAGTTCGACAACAGATCGAGGATCACCGGTCCGAATTCAGGTGATGGCCCCGGGACGGAGGCATTTGATGGTTATTAGTATGAGGTCATGTTAGTTCACACACACAATAAAGTAGTCTGATAGCATAAATAACTTAACCCCAAATGGTCTTAGCTCCATACTAATCTATGAGGACAAAGTGCAAGTTATGTTCGCCTGCGAAAGCAAAGCTCAAATAACGGTACCTTTGTAAACGATCAAAGGCGGGATTTGTTTGTCCGTTCTCAGGGTCTCGATTCGATGCATTGCCAACCCCGATCACCAGGCCGACTACCCCACAGCCGATCACCACGCGAGCGTTCCTACTTTACCCCGCACTTTCCCAGCTGCTTATCGTTCTTCGAGGCGCAACGGCTTTAGGGGCGAACAACTACGGGCGCAGAATGGATAGATTGACTAATATTCGAGGGTTATCTAGGCGGCTTCCGAGCGGAGGGGGCAGTTTCAAGCTATACAGAGTGTCAGTGTAACCCGCTATAGGTCTAGGCGTTTAGTCGCTTGCGCTGCGAATGCTGCTAGACCATATACGTTCCAGCCCTAGGCCACCGAGGATTAGGTTGAAAAGGCCCCTCTGGTGTGCTCGGAGAGCGTACATTACTTACTCACCGAGTGCTAGCTGTATTGCCGGTCGTTCTCACACAGTTTCCCCGCCGGCCAGTACGGTGTTGGCTGGGAACAGCTACAGCGTTTCTGGAATATCACATAAAATAGTCGCCAGGAACACGTACGTGTAGGCGGGCAGTAGTCGGGCTGACAGAACGACCCATAATAAATTTGAAAATTAAGCTCGAAATTATATTGGAGGGCGAAGAGTTGACCCTGCAATCCCATCGAGCTACGGTGATACACGTCGCACCATAAAAATTTTTAGTCGATACACATCAGAGATTCAAAAAATAAGCGTCGATAGGTTTCTTCATGTGATTTCAGCCCCATTTTAGCCGGTCCGCCTATGAGAGGGGCTGCTTACCGGTGCATTATGACTTTCCCGCCAAGAGCGCACAGAGTGGAAATGGCGTCCAAAAGTGGCTACGAGGCCTGTCTTGGCGCTCACGACGAGGAGCGCCCACCGGGCTGCTGGGTGCGTCGAGGACACGAATGCAGTCGCAGCCACATTGTCGAATCCAAAAGTTGAGACTCAGTAACCGCTTCGGTCGTGCGAGCCCCTAGTAAGCAATGACGCTCGCCTCGTCCACACGGACACGTGTATCGATGATACGCCCCTTTTCAAACTAACATCGTGGGTGAAGATGGAGTACGCCATTTGGCGGGGAAGTCCATCATACGCCGGGTACTCATCCCTGCTCCCCCTGCGCAGGCTTATGGGCGATACGGCCAGTATTGGGGCGGGGTGGGAGGCCGAGGCCGGCTGCGATGCAGATGTCCCATGCAGTAGATGATGGTCGAGCTTGGCGTGGTCCTCACGCTGAGGGTCGAGCACCATCGGGGACATCGAGTGCCCCAGCCGTCCACTTCAGATAGCAGTTTTGATTGATGGCAAGTCTCCATACGACTTACCCGTCTCGGAGTGTGGGGGAGTCGAATCCGTCTATCCGTGGTCTTCTTTACTAGGTCGGGCTGGGCGGTCCGCCTCCACAGCATCCGTAACAATGAAGAAGTGCCGCTCACACGATAATATTCCAAGAAAGTATGGGGAATAAATCTGGTTGCGATATTCTCGGGGCGTCGTCGGTGGGCATTGCCGTGAAGCAGGCTATCGAGTGCGGGGGTTGATGGCGGACATCCCGCGCACAGACGGACAACGGGGTATCCACGAATTACGACGACCGACGGGCTTCGTCGACAATTTTTTAGCATAGATGGAAGGGGTCCATGGCTGAATCGGTCCGTAGTGAAATCTCGGACACACGTCTGTCAATAGTCCGTCAATGTGTCTTGAAGCTCGGAGCCAATGACACGTCAGCTGGGCGAATGTGGTAACTGAGGCACTTGTGCTGCAGGGACTGCTGAAGTGTCCGCTGTTGGGTGAAATGTGGTGCCTCCCGATGAGTGCAAGTGTCCTAGGTAGGTCACGGGGGTGGCGGGCATTGTGCCACCCTATGGCCGAAACACAGCGCACGCACGGAGCATGGTGGGCGTGAGCTAGTCATGCCGTTGGAGCCATAGATTTGGGTTGGATGTGATCAGAGCTCAATGAGACGATCGAAGGAACGGGTCAACCACATGTGGAAACGATCCCTGGGCCGGCGGCTGCTACTGACGTCTCCAATAGCGTTGCCAATAGGGATCATCTGGTGCGTCAAATACGCCCAAATGCAAGAACTCAGTCTCACTTTCTCGGTCCAGCTATATATCATCACCCACCGCTCCGACCCGCCATCACCACTCCCCGTTGCCATCGCCTTTGAGCCGGAGCCACTGCTCTCTTGACTGCTCACAATGGCCACCTTCGAGACCTTCAGCACCTATCGCACCGCCACACGCGTCCAAGACGACGATGCCATCAGCGTCACCTCCGACTGCACCATCCCCGATGTCGCTGCTGTCGGCTTTGGCGTGCCCCTCGAGCGCATGACGTACCATGCCCAGTTCTTCGACGACGCCAGCTCCAGCAAGAGCTACTCCAGCTCCCAATACTCCTCATGTGACCGCCTCCCCACCGGTGGCTGCCCTGACCCCGACTGCGACTGTTCTTCCGAGGTCGACGATGACGATGTCCCATTGCACCACCGACCGGTCTTTGTCGACGATCACGAGCAGGACCTACCCGAGGACGAAGAGGACAGCGTACTTTCCCCTTGTGCCTCGAGCTCCTCGTCCCTCAGCGACTACCTCGCTCAACACCGCCGTCTTGCAAATGCTGGTGACTTGGCCGGCGTTGAACACTGCGACACCCCAAAAGCCGACAGGCACAGGGTGAGTAGCTTATTCTTCCCCACACATTAGCCGGGCTAACCGTGTTTCAGTTTTCCACTAGTTTCACGGCAGCCCTGTCGCAGGGTGATATTCCGCCGCCTCGTCCGACTTCCCCGGTCGAGTATGTTGCCGTTCACAACCAGCGTCGTATTGGCACTTCCGAGGCCCACTGCCATCAACTCGCCCTTGCCCGTTACCTGAATGCGGAGCCCGTCCGCAGCGACCCCTGGAACCACACGGACCCGGTAATTCATATCCGCGAGCACACTATTGCCAACCAATACGCCGGAGCCACCCTTGTGACGGAGCGCCTGCACGATTGGTGGAGCGTCCCTTTTGCGAACGTCCGGGACTGTCTAGACTTTGCCAAACAAATCCTCGAGGTTAGTGCTCTTACAAAACAGGATTCGAGATCGTCCTATTGACTTGACCTGTTCATCACTATAGGGTGTGGCGTTTATGCACGAGAACCAGATCACGGGCTTGGCTGAGGCGGTAAGACCTCACAATATCCAGATGGACATTGGTCTGGCCCCCGCTGTATCCCCCGTTTCGGCTTCGACTCGCGAATCTGGCACCAAAAGCGCATCGGCACCAGCCACCCCCTCTGCTGAATCTGAGGACCTTCCTACCGTGGCCTGGACACGATCGGAGTACCCCGTTCGCTACTACTTCGCGTCCTCTAGCACCATGCGCCATGTCAGGCGATTGAGGAAAGAAGAGGTGTCAAGTCAACAAGAGGGCACTGAGGAGCGTGCGGTCGATCCCGAGGCACCCTCGATTGACCACGTGACTGGCGACTTTGATGAGCAGGACTCCGACGACGAAGACGAAGCCGAGATGTACCTGCGGGATCTAGACGCGCTTTCGCGAGAAGTCGATGATGAGACGTGGGACGTGAGCACGGCGGTTGACCTGGTCGCTGTGGGTCATGCGTTGGAATTGGTATTCGGCAAGGTAAGATCGATTGGCCTGCTTTCATGCATTACTATTGGTTGACTGACTTAACCTTTTTTCATCTCGTAGATGCCATTCAATGTTCTGCGGCCGATCATTCAAGAACTCTGCGACGCTCTGGTCTCTCCCACCTCGGCTCATGACGTCCTTGCGCGTGTAGAGAGTCTCGAGCGGGAACTTCCTCGACACGAGTTGATTCGCTCCGTCCGCGAACAAATCGCGGCCTAAAAGACAGACACTACCAAGGGTCGCTCCCACTATCTAGCACATCGCGTGACCCATTGCCCCTGCTGCGCAACTCGTGGATCTCGTCGAAGGGTGGTTTTGGCTGGATGCGCTGGGCGCTGCGTATATGTCGTCACATCTCATGTTTCTTTTGGTTCTATGCACATATTTCGTTTTTGGTTGTTGCATTAGCTATGCTTGTTCTCGTGCTCTCTCCTATTCCTCTCCCCTCTCTCTTGTCCTCTCTTGTCCTCGCGTTTCTTTTGCGAGACCTGTATTGTTTGATTGTTTATATTGGGTCGGTGGTGGTCCAATGCCTTTATTGTACACCGCTGTGTTTCTATCCTTGTTCGTTATGTACCTAGCTTACTAGTTTTCCATCATGAATCTTTATTACGATCTCCCTGCTCAAATCTTACAGCCCTCGAATAGGGAACAGCCCAGGGTGAGGTCATCATCGGGACCGTGATCAACAATACAAGCCTGACCCATGTGGCGAGTCGGCCCACGCGGATGCAAATGAGCGTTTACCTTTTCGCCCCAACATCATCCTATTCGCATTGCGTGGCACACTAATTCTACGGCCAGGGTCAGCCTTTACAATACGACGACGTCTAGATCACGCCGCCTCACACTCTATCTCAAACTTACATCTCACATCTTCCTGAAATGTCTGGACACGCGCCGACTCAAGGTCCGCCGCGACCAGCTGACCCCGTCGCGAACTCGAATGCGAATCGACCTACGCTTCAAGCACGGAAGAACACTAGTCTGTGGTCGTACATCCTCCCGCCGACTTCTTCATCCCCTGCGCCCGCCGTACCCTCGGCCGAACGGTCTATCCCTGTACCCAGCACGGGCCCGTCGGATCGCAACGCAGTGTCCGTTCGGCTTATGCTCGGCGACGCCAAAGCCGCGCTCCAACAGTTGTCCGAACGGGTGGAGCGAGTTGTGAACGAAGCTGCAGATGCGCGTCGGGAAGTCGCCGAAGCCGCCCGCGGGATGGAAGAAGCGCAATCGGGCGTGGTTAGACAGGTGGGGGTGGCTGGTGAGCGATTAAAAATAGGTTTCCGCGTCTCCGCCGTGAGTCACTGAAGCGTGCTTCTTTGTCGATCTTCTTCTGTTCGCGGGCGCGTTGCTCCACCTCCACCTCCTTTATTTTTGGAATGAATTTGGCAGTTAAAGAGGTGGTTGCGCCTTTGTGCGAGGCGAATGTCGCGCATACATCCCGGATAGAAGAGAATTCATCACGCCTTGCAAGCCTCGAGGCTGCACTAGCTGTCCAGAACGAGAAGATCATGGAAGTGAATCGGAAATGCGAATTTAATCAACTGGTGAGCATTTTATTTGTTTATTTCTGCCGATTTTCACGATTTTACCTCACGATGTACACGCATAGCAAACGGCGGATCTAGTGAACCGTATAAGCGGAACATACGAAGCAGTTGTCTCTCTTCTCCCGGTCGTCCATCTCCTTCAATCTCTGCCCACCGAAATCCAAAACAGCCAACTAAAAATATCTAGCGCTCTAGATGACGTCGGACGCGAGGCTCTGCGTTCTACTCGCGACATTCGAGAGGAATGCACACGGATCTCCGAGGAGCAGAGCCGGTCCGCTCAAGCCTGGATGTCCGCCGAGCTAAAAACACACTTTCATGCACAAACGAGGCTGATCGATACTTGGAAGGATGATTTTAATTCAGCGCTGGTTCGACTGCGGAACGAATTCGCGCAAGGTTTGGAAGGACACCGGGATTCTTGGACCACTGCTCTGTCTTTGCACCGCCAAGAGATGAATGGGTTATTTTCAGCGCATTTGAGTGGTTCTTCGAAGACGGCGTGCCCAACCGGTGTGTGTGCCGCCTGTTCGCGGGGTTTGGCCGAGGAGGACTCGTTACCGAAGATACTGCCTCGCACACGAGTGAAAGAAGACAATGGTCCGAATCGGGCAGCTGGAGACACTTCCTCGACGCCACACCAGATGGACAAAGAGCTCGACGTGGACATGGTGAGCACAATACGCGGCAGCTCGGAAACGGTTCCCCATGAAGCCGGCACGACTGGAAATCAAGCATGTGAACAAGTGGATTCTATCTGTGGCTCGAGTGTCGTAATGGCGAAAGCTCCTGAAGATACACTGCCCAATGCGCATTTAGCACAAATTTCTCAGCGTATTCTCGGCGTTCCGGCCACGGGACCGCCCGGCGGTCACCAGGGAGTGATTGACATACCTGCACGCATTCTCGTTGAGGAGACTCAATCGACGGCGCTTTCTTCTTTGTCATCTCAGCATGAGGGTGAAGATCTGGAGCCAGAAGACGACGCCATAGACGTCGACACCCTGGAAAGCGAGGATGATGACGAGCCTACGCAACACAAAGGTCGGCCGTTCGGCGCAATGGACCAGCGCACCCTTTCGGCGGTAGACGACTTTACCACCCCTGATTCGCCCCCTTTCAGCATACATAGACAACGTCTTGTTGTAGGAAGCCAAAATCATACACAAGGTAGGAGCGTATGAAGATGAGCGACACGCATGTTTACTGATAAGATTCAGATTTATTCCCTCGTACTCCTTCCCAACGTCGAACTTCTGGACCTCACGCACACGCTTGGGCAAAACCTCGCACACCATCACCTCTGATAGCGACTTCACCCTGGCCGGGAACAATTGAAGCCGCAAGAGCACCTACCCTGGGTCGATCTTCTCCCTGTGCGTCTCCAGAGAGCGATCCCCTGACTGAACTTACAAACATCAACAAACGGACGCACACGACTGGGATTGCGCCGCATGGACCTGCTAAACGACAGCGGAAGACCAGAATACTGTTGGACTCTCAGGAGCTGATGCTTGAATCATCCTCGCCGGAGCGTTAACCTTTCGTCGTTTGCCATGGGATATGTAATTTGATAGATTGACCCAATTCATTATACCCAGTTTGACTGCTCGTGTTGGCATACATGTGGGAAACACACCCATGTCTTGAGGTTGAAACGTTGAAACAATTGCCACCATGTGCGAACTCAATGAACTGAAACCCGATGCACGTAATGACTCGATTAAGACGGCTGACTGTGAAGTCGGCCGCACGGAGGCGGTATACTTTATTGGGAAGTCGGCGGTGACAGTTGAGGTTACAAGGGTGGTAGTGATCTTCGGCACTGGGGACATATGTTCTAGCACCTCCACCATCTCAGTACCCAGACGATAGCAAGTAAAAGGTACAACTCACCTTGATAGCCAGCCACTGTTCCAGGCATCTCGTGTGCTGCATAACATGTCCAATTTGAGCATAGTCAAATCAGCGCTCGGCTTGGCGCACGAAGCATCTCCAGCGAATACCACTCACAAATATATGATGACACGGAGCGACAGCATACACGGACTTGGCGCCCACACCCACGCCTGACAACAGCGAGGCGCTCTCTTTCGCACCGCTCGCGTCGGCGCTGGGTAGCACAATGTCATCCATACAGATCGCACAATCACCCAGTGATGGGTTAGGCGCTTCGGCGTCTGGGCGTGCGATGGGAGGATGCCAATCGTATAGCTCGATTTCAACAAGCTTGAAATTGATAGGGGAGATAATGTCGGTGGATGGGTACGGG
>JANWGL010005508.1:0-14415 GCA_025200755.1 Ceratobasidium sp. C01 | reverse complement strand
CACGCATTCGAGTTCAACGTTCCTGGAATAGGAGATCCCGAACGCATGGCGGGACAACTGCAGACGATAATGCTAGCGCGCTGGGAAGACTGCTTCGTGCCGTCTATAGAAGAGATTCGAACGCAGCTCTAGGTTGTCTCCAATGGTTGTGATATTGTGGTTTTGTTTGTTCTAGTCCGGGCCTCTGTCAATTTACTCTCATTCCCGAACTGCTGTAGCCTAAGTCGGCCTGTCAATTTGTGCACTTGCACATTTAGAACGAGTGAGTTATGTGCTTCCGGAACGGCTCCCGAACCCGATTTTGGTGGAAGTGGTGTTTTCGTCAAAGCGCATACATCTGTATTATCATAAGCGCGTGCGCTCTAGCGAGTTATCAAAAGCATCAGACACAAGGGCTCATGATCCTGTAGGCCAGCCGCGCGTCTACTGGGAAATCTTATGCAAACGAGAGTCCTTTGACTGGACAATCCGCGCAAATTCGCGGATATCACCTGCGAGTGCCTCCGGCCTGGTCATACATGAAGGTGAAGCTTTCAATATAGATTCGTCTCTAAAATTAGGAGCTACTCACGCTTCCCATGCGGCAAAGTGCCCCCCCTTTTGGTGCTCATTAGTGTATACGAGGTTTTGACGCAAACCAGCCCACCTGGAGTAGCGCGATTAGTCCTTAGTCGGCTAAGTAGGTTAAACTATCTTACTCCAACGGGCAAGGAATGATCTCCTTGGGGAATCTTGAGAATCCGAAAGGAGTGGGAGACCACTGGAACCCTATTGGACATTCTGACGCGGAGCTTGCTCTTATGAGAAGAACGTTTGCGACGTTTTCCTTGTAGAATCTTAATCCACCCGCAGGACCTGTAGCATCATTAGCGCATATAACGGCAACTAAAACGAGAAAGTATTACCGCCGATCCAATATCTGGGGGGTTGTGGTACCCAGTCAAGCACCAGTAACGCAATATCAACACTCACTTACAACATGGTCCAAGTAATCAGTTCCTCTGGTGTCCATGGATAGTTATCCGTCCAGGCATATAGCTTCTCCCCGATCCAAGCCAAGAGGCCCACAGGGCTGTCTGGAGGGACAGCTCTAAATTCTTCGCCGTTTGACATGCGTGTGGTACCTACCAGTCAGCCCAACGGCTATGGTCTGGGTGGGTACAAATCAATACCAGACCACTCGCCAGCATCGGTAAACGGCTAACCTGTGGTCTCGTTTCTTGAATGTTCGCGTAAGCGGACCCAGTCTTCGCAAACTCTTCAGCTCTCTTCAACCCATCGATTTCGTCTTTGGAGTAACCCCCAGGCAAACCAGCGTATCCGAGCGTGGTTTTCAACGCCATCCATGGGTTTTGGATGAAAGTGGGTCGTCCGGAAAACCAGTAGTTTTGGTGGGTTCCGATGCAAGTATCTTGATGGTAGACGGCGAACCCACGGCACACTAGAGCCCCCCTTCAAGTCCCGTCAAAGATTAGTTTGGTTGAGCAAGGAGGTAAGGGTTAAGACACACCAGTCACCCCCCTGCGCTAAGAAGTGTTTATATCCTAGTTTCATCATCAACTCATTGAATAGAGATGCAGTTGCCTTTGCTTCCATTCCAGGAGTCTTCGCGCGTGAAGAGAACACGAACCCCGGAAGCCTGCAGCCGAACGAGGTTAAAACGGCGGTTAGTGGCTTACTCAAACGCATGTTGTAAAAGCACACCAACGAAGGAGCCACAACATGAAACGAGGGATGGCTCGGATCTTTGGGGTTCGCTAGCTCATCAATCATTTTAGATACCTTCACAAAGCAAAGTGTGACTAGTGGGTTCGTTCCGTCGCATGTTGACCAGAGGCGCACTCACCTCAAGAAAATTACCAGGCCACCCGTGAACAAAAATCAACGGTATTGCCGCTGGATTCTCAGATCGCTTGTGTACAAAGTGAACTTCCTGAGTACCGTGCTCTGGCGTATCGATATGGGTCGTAAATTGAGGGAGTGTCCTGTTCAGCCGTTCCTCTACGCTACGCCAGTCATATTTTGTTTGCCAGTACTCGATAACGGGCTTGAGCACGGCGAGAGGCATACCCCAGTCCCACTCTTGGCCTGAAGGAAGGTCGAGCTCGTCTGGAAGACGTGTGAGCTTGAGTTTCGCGGATAGTTCGTGTAAGGTTTGGTCTGAAACCGAAATCGCAAAGGGTTGGATCCCGTCCTTGGGAGACATCGTGCACACAAGACGATGATATGTGTTCAAAGTTATTCGTGGTCTAGGGCTGAATGCCAGGTCGTGGAGCACACTATGGTAGTTCTCGGTGCTTGTCTCTGTTAGTCCAAGCGGCACTCGGCGCTTGTAGCGGATGACGTCAGGGGCCCTGTAGCTTGTCTTCGAAGATCGGCAATTCATTTAATTCAGCCATCCGCAGGACCCAATAGTCCCTTCGTTTTGATTTTGCGTCTCATTCTCAATCAACTCGCCAACGAGAGCAGTGGGAAAGTGCTATCCTACGTGCGTCGGTCAATTCCGTCTCACGCCTCCGTCGAATGATAAAGAGTCAATGGTCGGTGGTGACATTGGAAAGAGTGAAGATACAGTAATTACTGACGACACAAGTAGTTTGAATGATAGAATCCCTAGTCAAACATGTCCTTTATGATAAAAAATAATGAATATTGAAACAGATGTCCTTGCTTAGAGCCGGTGAAAGAACGCTATTATATGGGTATTTAACATTTCCAGGTGTTCTGCACGTAGGTTGTTAATGTCACTCTGAATGGGCAAGTATGTAAGAGCACTTACGTCGCGGGCAGCAGGCGTTCCGGTGGACTGGTATGGCGACTGACCGAGGCATTCGGCGACAGTGACCATCTTGTAACCCTTGGCTTTGAGTTGCTTGATAGCGTATGGAACAACGTTATTACTGATGCTTGAGAGTTAGTTAAGATCCCGAGGGTAAGCAAACATGTACTAACACAGTAGAAGCTGTGGATAAAACACCGTGAGTACGTATACTTCAAGGGATAAGGATGAACTTACCAACGGTCTCGTGGTTCAGAGTCAAAATGTTGCTGGGGTTCTTGGCGAGCCAGTTATCGTAGTTTTTCTTGGACTGAGCAGCCTGTATAATATGTTAGCTTTGAACGAGAAGAGATGCCGGTGGCATTCGTACCGACTGGCCAGCGGAATCGCCGGAGTCGAAATCCCAGATAACAACTGATGATCGGACTGTCAAAAGCTGGCAAGTAAACGAGTAGAATAGGACGTACCGGTTTGGCCACGAGCGGCCGCAACTTGCCTAACCTCATCGTCGTACTCGCCGAACGGGGGGCTGAAATGGTGAATCCTAAGTAAAGGGACTTGCGGTAAGCAGTAAAATCCCTTACCGCATGAAAGCAGGAACTGCTCCGGTGATCTTCTTGAGGGCGTCATCAGTCTTGGAGAACTCAGCGGTCAGAGCTGATCCGGACAAAGTCTTCAAGTGCGCGTGGCTCCATGTATGCGAGGCGATTTGGTGTCCCTTGTCGTATGCGTACTTGACGCGAGCAGCGTTGGCGGAATCGTAAATGCACCCATCTAAAACCAACATTTAAGTACTATGTGACTTGAACCAGGTCTGAAACTGGGCTCACAGTTATCGCCATTGAAGAAGAAGGTTCTATTTCGAAGAGTTCAGCTGAGCTTGACTCAAATTTATGAGAAATGAGCATACCCTTTGGCGCCGTTTGCGCTCAACAAGTCCACGAGCTCCTTGGTAGCGGTATATGGACCATCGTCAAAGCTACATTCAATCAGTTAGAATAGTAGAAAATAAGAACGAAACAATCACGTACGTTAACGCAACAGTCTTGGGCTTGGTGCACTTGGTAATAACCTTGGCAGCAGCGCGGGTCCCAAGCTCGCTCTCAACGGGAGCAGCAGAAACGTTGATGGCTCCGAAGAGGGCAGCAGCAATAACAGCAAGGCGTACAACGGAGAAAGACATGACGAGAATGGGCAGAATTATTAGGGTAGAAAGCAAGCTAAGAGATGAGAACAAGAGGCACGATGAAGGAATTGAGGCTCAAGACGAAGGTTTTATATCAGGCTGGTAAACACGGGTCGGACCGATCGGGTCAAGGCACGCGTCCTACCTAACGTGATCGTGTGCCAAGACTCTGAGCCTCTCTATTCAGTTTTCAAGCAATGCACTGCATTCACCCAGAAATTTTGGGTACTCAGCCTCTCGGAACAGGTTTTCAGCGCAAAATATTCAACCTTGCGTCGATTACCGCGCCACTCCAAAAACGCACCGCCTCCAGAATCTGTGCAAGCGAGCCAGAAACAAGCGCTGACGGGCGACTCACAATAACCTCGTATACTATTGTGGCAGAATGGGCAACCCGGACATCAATTTCGCAAAGCAGAGATCCAACCGGGGGCAGAATCTGCCGCTATTTTTCGTGACTTGTATGCGTGCACAATCATTACGGAATCGGTCATGGTCAGTAAAGCGCCGACCGGTCGGTGATTACATGTAAGCAATTAGCAGGCTTTATGGATTATTATCGCGTCCCAGGTTCTGCTTACCGTGTCATAATTAAGCATACATCTAGCAGGCCTTGCTCTTCCTAACCGTCGCTACCAGGGTGCTGCCGCTTTCTCGATATATTTACTAGTTGGTCTATGATCTAGGTAGTGCATATAAGAACACTCAAAAGAGGACTAAGTTACATTTTGTCATACAAGATCCCTTCGTGGATCCACGCTACAAGCCACCCAAACGAAGAAAAGGGAAAGCGTGATAACCTAATAGATGAAAGTCCTACATATTCCCCATAAACGCAAACTGATACGCATCGATCCTGGCAAGCTCCTTGGCCGTCTGTGTATCCGACCCTCCAGCTCGGATCTTTGAGATACGCTCCTGCATCTCCTCCTTTAGCTTTCTCCGCTCCGCCTCTTTCGCCAATGCTTCTTCGCGCTCTGCGACCTCCCTTGCCCGCTTCTCCATCTTCGCTTGCACCTTGGCTGCGGCCTTCTCCGCCTTGGCCTGTGGCGATAGCAACCAGCCCAGCCCCCCTCCACCCTCGCTCTTCCCGCCCGATGAACCCTTATCTTTATCTTTCTTCCCTGAAGGGGCCGTACCCGCAAGCCCACTCGCGATATCAGCTCCGTCTTGCGCTACTTCACGATAGATAGGAACACCATATGGCGACATTCCCACCATCACGCGGCGCGTCCCTGCCTGCGTGGCCGCTCGAAGTGTCGTTTCGCTCCCTTGATGTTGGTGGCCGCCCGAACGAGTATGCGTATGCGACGTGGACGTGTGGTCTGTAGGTGTGCGTACGGACGAACCGCCCGACCCTGAGCTCGTACTCCCCGGACGCGCCGACGAGGCAGAAGAGAAAGACGGGACGGTCGCCAGGGATGCACCGCCGACGAACGAGGGGGACATCGTTGGTGAGTGGTTAGGACGAGTGGGCGAGACAGAGGGATCGTCGGTTGGCCTCGACCGCGATCGAGAACGCTCAGCTATTGTCTCAGACCGTGCTTGCCTCGATTCGGTCAGGTCGTTAACGTCTGTCATCGATATCCGCTTCGACCACCTCCTCACGATCTGTGCTTTACGCTGCTCCAGATCTACACCAGCGGGGTTCCCATGTTCGTCAAGCGCAGGCCGATGCCTTGCATGCGTCTCGCGCAACGCGGCATGGCTGCTCTGCGCACTCAGCTGCAGCTCGTCCAAACGCGCACGCGAATCCGATCGTAACCCGACGCCGCGCGAGAAAGACCTAGGTACTGTGTCTCTTCCATCCCTATCTCCCTCCCTCAGATCGGGATACGATCCTCCGGCTTCATCTGAGTAAAACCCATCCCCAACCGCGTCCAGGACTCCCCGATAACCGCGCCTACCAAGGCTGTCAAAGGGATCGCCTACATGCAGGTCCGTAGGGGGCGAATGTTTCGGAGTCGGTCCAAACGAGGGCCCAATGCGTGTTTCGGGTGGAGAAGGGAATCCACTGACGAGGGGCTCACGTGTTCGCGTACCATCGGCGGTGCGGAGACGCTTTTGACGAGCTGGTGGCGACGCAATCGGACCACCTATATAAGAACAACAAGAGATTCGTCAGCACTCCATAAAAATAGCAAACCAAGCGCAAAAACGGGAGTGAATGAATGGGATGACGGGATTGAATGAGTTTATGAATCTGGGAATTCTAATATGGGCTAGGAGCCGGCGGCAACGAAAGCGTTAAGGCCAAGGTTGGCTAAACGATTAAAAGGTAAAACAAATGGCGGGGCCGACGGCAGTAAATGGAAAAAAGCGGGGCCCCGCACGTGCGCGCGCATAACGTGAGCGATCTGCAAGGAAGCTGTCTATCCCAGAGCCCTCGGAGGTTCCAACGCCCGCCTATGCTTCGCTTGATACAAGACTGATTGCTTACAAATAGTAAAAAGACTTAAAGCTTAAACTGAGAAGTATGGAAAGAAAAAGAACAAATGGAAGGGCACCTGGCATGTGCACCACTGAAAGAAATTCAACAGTCATCCTACGCACCGTTTCCTCCTGGGGTGGGCCCTGTTCCTTCAGCTGTGCGCGGCCTACCCATAGGTGGAGGGGGAGGCCCAGCGGCATCGGAGTTTCCACGAGGCCTTCCACTCGGACCTGAACCAGAACCATGCTGGCGCTGTTTATGCGCCTGCTTTTTGCTCGAAGCCTGAAATAAAGAGTTTAGCGGGTAAGATCAGTAGTAGAAGCTAAATCGAATGTGGTATGACCTCACCATTACGACTTTTAGTGCTCGAATCTGTAAGCTTTGACAGTCGCAGAGTGTCGCCACTTCGTACACGCCCACACTGTTGGTTGTGCTGAGCGCACGATGCATAGCATGTTTTACGAGCAAGGTCAGATGTGGGAGTGCGTCGAACTGAGGAAGGCGGGGATGAGGAGGGGGAGAGAGGCGCTCGGAGGGGGAAAAGGGCGAGGAGGCTAAACTGTGTCCGTGGCCATTCCCGTTTCCGTTTCCATTTGCATAGTTCGGGTTAGACCTTGTTGGCTGGTTATCGTCCTCTAGCGCGGCATCCTCATCGATGGTGTATGTGCAAGCAATCAACAACAATGCACTCAGAACCGGTGGTGCATGTTGGAGCTGTGTCGTCAGAGTGAGGCTGTAGAGATACTGCAAGAATGCGTGTGTCACCGCGTACGGCTCAGACAAGCGTAACTCGCGTGACGTGAGCCGTGGGTCAGGCTCAGCCAGGTCCTCGCCATCCAAGTCTTCCCCTCTATCCACCCTCTCGCCACTCTCGCCCCTAAGCCCTGATCTGCCCCGCCCTCCCTCCTTCGCCAAGTCCGCTTCAATCCTCCTCGCTCGCCTCCTAAACAATTGACGCTGCTGCTTGAACCAGCCCCACCTCGCCTCAAGCACAGCACTCGAACACTTGATACGCCGACCATCATCGGCCACGACCTCAAAATCAGCCAAATCCCCTCGATAAAGCGCCTTCAGCCCCACGATTACGGGCGCCAACGCAGCAAGTTGCGCAGGGTCATCTCCAGAGGTATTCGCAATGGCGTCCACAGCCGGCATAGCTGGAGTGGGCGCGCTAAACATTCTCCGAGGGGGGCTGTAGACGCCAAATGCTTCAAGATCAACGTATGCAACATCCCCCCAGCTGAGTAGGCGCCGATTGTAGTCTTCGACCAGGTTTCCTTCGCGGTTCCCAAACACAACGAACCGGCCGCCGGAACCCCAGACGACGCCACGGCCCCACGCGCCATGAGAGAGTGCAGTGCCCGGATCGATACGAGCCCAGGTGTATGTCCTCAGATCAAGGGCCCATAATGAATATGACTGAAAAGTATGTGCGAGATAGGTTCCAGCAATAAGAAGATGGGTTCCTAAAAGAGCACCGGTAGGGAAACGTAGGCCGGGAGGAAGAGAGGCGCCAGTGAGAAGTGCAGATGCGTCGGTGAGGGAGAAAGGGCTGTCGGGAATCGTTGGTGTCGGATATAGCGTTTGTAATTCGCGTTTAACATCTGTGAACTGAAAAAAATCTCGTGATTAGTTATGTGAGTGACGAGAGTAAGCACAAGACGCACGTTGTGGTTCGAATATAAATAGATGTTGTTCGGACACTCTGGCGTCGCGTCAGCAGTGAAAGGGAGTTCGGTGAGTTCGTCCTGGTTACCAGGCGTGTCATCTTGGATGTTAGCAAAAACGCGCGGCGGGTTAACGACTCGCTCGGGCGCGCAGACTGCAACACTGCGATAGGTACCGCAATGACGGGGATGTGGTACCCGGGCGACCCAAGCACGGGCCGGAAGGTCATATACGTGAATATCGTCGAGCCACGCATTTGTCATATCCTGGCCGCCAATAATATATAGATGATTGGCGGAGACGGCAGAGAGGTGGGCGTAACGCGCTCGGGGGATCAGGTCCGGATTCGACTCGTTGGCGAGCCCAGGATCGAGATCAGAATCCGGGCGAAGCGAGGTGGAAGGTAGCGGGGGTAGCGGAGGCAATGGGGCAGCTAGCCAACAAGCACCTGCGAGCGAATACAGCCTGACGTCGGAGAGAACGCACAAATCATCGGGTACATGTGCTGGCGACGCGTATCCCATCCCGCCAAATATGACCAGATGGCCGTTCCATACGTCGGCCGAATGAAAGTAACGCGGAGGCGGCGCATGTGGATCAAGCTCGGGATCCGCCAGGCGCTCCCAGGTATGGTCTTCGAACCGGAACCGATAGAGGTCTGCGACCATGCGCCGCTGAGCGACGAGACGACCGCCAAAGAGGTACATCTGATCTCCTATGACGGTCGTAGATGCTCCCTGCCATTCCCGGGCTAAATGAGTACCGACGATCAGTAAATTTACCAAGGAAACTCACCACGAGCGGCGGCGGCACATCGCCCTGCGCCTTTCTGGTATACGTCGTAAGGTCACTAACGGAGTGCATCAGGCGAGTCGGAGGGGGGAGGGAGGGAGAAGGTGGGGGGAGAGAGGAGATCGCGGGGAGCTTTGGAGATGAGCGCACGTGACCCTGCCTGGACCTTTTAGTGTCCACGTGCAAAGACTACGAGTGGACTGAGCCACCAGTGCCGCCACCATCGCTCATTCTCTGCCCTCACGCGACCCTGCATTCCTTGCCGTATTCCCCCCGTTTTCACGCCCGCGATCTCCCAGACACTTCGCGCGGCATTTGCCTTTCCTGACCGACATCACCTGCGAGATATCCCCATCTAGTAATATGCACTGATTCTGCTGCGTTTAATCTCGGGCATCAGTCGATTGCGGGGGAATGTGCTTATATACTACTCGTCTACACTGCTGCCCGGTCGTGCACCACGAATACCACATGTGGGCTGCGGTTCCATCGAAACGAGCCACGCCACAGTAGCCTAGCGTATTTTTCTCATGCTACGCGGGACATTCGTAACTACCTCATCAGGTCCTGCCGAACCCAAATCGTGTAACCTTGTCTCTGATCGTTAGTTGGTTCTAGCTTGCGTGGTGTCTGGGAGCTGTCTCGGTGCCTCCAACCGACTCGGCTTCTTTTTTTTCAGGTCGGCCGTTACAACACCTGATGGTCAGTTGACAGTGCCCACTGGCCCACCATCGGACTCAAACCCGTATCAGCTACTCCAGTCACCAAAAGTTGATGGTACACGCAATCACATGTTTGCTCAGGCAACTGCTCCCAATAAATCAATTATCTTATTTCTAAAGGCACCAAATCCGTCCGTTCCGGGGTTGATCATGACGGAATCGTACCCCACATGGCCTCCTCTGACCCCGCACTAACCCCACTTGGCTCCAGTCTTCAGCCTCCTGTCTTAAGACTTAACGTTTAGGACATATTAGATGACAAAGTTCTAACTCGCTTTGGCCTAAGACTCTGTCCCACGCCGCGCAGTATGTGTGACTCGACCAATTGGCAGTTAGTCCGAGCTGCGCAGTGGTCGCAAGTCCACGTTGATGTATGTCAGTCCTTCTTGAAGTTCCAGGCCCGCATCACCTGCCATGCAGACGAAACGAGACGTGCACGCTTTTGCGCCCATCTCCAGCACACACTTCCCCATCTTGACTTAACCTTTTCGCATGTACCTTCTCGAACCCAGATGAAAAAAGTCTCCTTCCCCAGGTCCACTTCTTGTTCCCCCTCATTCTATATCGGCCGATCTGGGTTCTTGCGATAATTGTCAGATGACGACGCTCGAGCCCGGTTTTGGAGGCAGGTGTGGGTCGGCTAAAGCAGAGCTCTCGCGGAGAGTGGAGGATGAGAGTGCTACCGCGGAGATAAAGAGCTACGTAAAGCTGATGTGTTCAATTGTAAAATGTTCTGATCATTACCCCATATATAATAAACAAGAGAACCTAATGGAAGAGATCACCGCTCCCAGAGAAAGTACGGCACCCAATAAGCGTTCAGCAAGACAAAAGCTATTCCTACCATGTCTCAACAAACGAATCAAGGGCCGCGCTTGGCTAACGCGATTAACCGTGCCTTGATATCACGAAGAGCAGGAACAAACGCCTCGCCCCATCGCGCACGTATCCCGGCACGAGCTTTTGCAGCAGTCGCATCGAGTCTCCCCGCATACCCCACATCGTCTTCGTACGAGGCCTTTTCTCCAACCCAGAGGTAGAGAACATCCAGCCACCAGTCGAGAGCTTGGTTTGTGAGGTCCGGACGCGGTGTCCATTCGGGCATATCGTGTCCGCTCTTTGCTCGGGGGCCTGGAGCTCTGGTCCACTCGCCACCTAGAACAGGAAGGATCACATAGGTGAGCTTCGGAAGGACCTCGCGGAGCGATCGGACGATCCTCATTTGCTCGTCAAGGGGGACGTCGGGGGTTTCGTAGTTGCGGAGGGTGAGGTGAGTGAGTTCAGACCAAGGGGAGAGGGTACGTTCAGCCCAAGGAGGGAACTCATTCTTGGGAGAAGGTAAGATGGCAGTGTGAGGAGATTTGGGTAGGGAGAACACACCGCGAAGTTGCGTGACGTCCATAAGTTAGACCCTAATCTCAAATTTGCCACCTTTACTTTCGGACATAACCCCACGACTTGCCGGATTCTGGGATCTACTTCCAGAGGAATGAACAGGGATAATTCTTCCAGCTCGCCCGGGATGAGTCCAAGCTGGGGAATATACGCGTCGAACGCGTCGCTAGTCATCGGGCTTGGGTTTGGGCCTAGTATGACGCTCTTTATTGGACGTCCTCCGCATAGACTGAGGAGTTCGGGATAGAAAGGAACTTCTAGTATAGACAGCCGAGGGAGAAAGTTTGGCTCTCGAGACTGCGTAACTAGAAAATCCAGAACGGGATATTCTATCCCTGCGCGAATATAATTTCCCGTCCCTTCATTACTGTCGATCACCAGCTCCCTCAGTGAGGTCATTGCGCGCAAAGGCGCTAACAAATCCTCCCACTTAGCACCATGAGTATCCTTGACCCGAGCTTTAAATAAAGCCCTGTACCCGAACACGATCGATATAGTACGCCATGATTCACGCTTGACACCTGCGCTGCGGTGGAAGCGGGTAAGCTGGAAGGCAGAGTCGAGGAAGACGTATTCGTAGAGGAGTGGCGTGCAGGCCGCATTTATGCGTTTACAAACGCGAGCGAGGTGGAATCGGTCCGGGAGGGGGTTGTACTTGGTCACTGTTACTGAGTTTGCAGGGATGAAGGTGGCGATTCGGTAAAGAAGCTCGTTGGGGAGAGTTTCGATAGGTGGGATGGGGCGGGGTTGTCCAGGGGGCAGCGGAGAAGGTTCAGAGGGCGACAGAGAAATTTCGGATGGCGATGAAGAAAGTTCAGAAGATGATGAGAAAGATTCAGAGGGTGATGGTGGAGGTTCAGAGGGCGGCGGAGAAGGTTCAGCGAGGAGGGCGTAGCGAGACATATTCGGAGGACGAGCTGTTATGCAGTTCTGCCAGATTAATATGAGGTCAGGCAAAGGTGTTTCGGCGGCAAGTTGAGAGCACAGCGTCTATCAAGCTTTCAGAGACGTTCCAAGATGATCGTGATTATTAAGAACCGTCTGTTCAATCAGATCCAGTAATAAATCAGCAAGGATTGAGTTAGACTAGGATACAGAGTCTGGCAAATTAGCCACATGGGGATCTGATGATTGTAGAGCCTCCGAACGGTCTCAGTAATCACCAAGCTAGCTAGCTGACGTGGTCGGAGAGGAAATCCGCTTAAATTTTATGATATCCGCCAGTGGCTTCCAGAAAGTACGGTGGCCGTGTGGAGGTGGCAAAGAGGCGCCGGGGGTATATAACTCATCAAAGTGTTTGTCAGCATGAGGCCGGATCGAAAGCAACCCTTGCCCTCACCGTCAACGTCGCCCAAGTCGAGTCTGTCGTCAGTCACAGGCGGAAGGCCTATTAACTTACAGTTTAACCTCTTCGCCACCACCGCCACGTGTATAGAAGTTGGCGGCGCGTCCTACGCTTTCCTGCGCCTGTTCCCGCATCATATCTCTTACTCTCGTCGTGCGCCCCGACACGACTTGTTTCACCCTCTTACCTCTTGAACGCCAACCCAGGTTAATAGAGACATGGAGGTGAGTCCGCAATTCACACTTTCGGATAGTTCCTTGCTATCCCACCACACCAAACCCGATTCATGCCACCAATTCGTGCTCGACCCAGATTGCTGATTATTTTCTTTCATTTTCTACAGGCGATCTTAGACTTTTCCCAAGACCTCGACGTAGGTCTTTTCGACCGAGTTGTCAATGCTTTCTACATGGGCGCTGGGCAAGAGGTTCGTCTCCCTGCTTATCAATCCAGACGATCACTAGCCTGGCTTTTGACCAGGTGACCTGACGTACGCTTTGCACCCTCGTTTAGCAAAAGCAAGCCCAGGCAGTCCTCACTCAATTCCAAGAGTACCCAGACTCATGGCAACGGGTACCGGTTATTCTAGAGACTGCTAGCTCGATGCAGTCCAAGGTGCGTTTCAGCCTTTGGCTTTGGGGCTTATGGCGCTTGCTTACATGCCCTACGCCTATAGTATATTGGTCTCCAGATTCTTGAGAAGCTCATCCAGACCCGGTGGAAGATTCTGCCTGATGACCAGAGGCAGGGCATTCGTAACTTTATCGTCTCGACGACGTTGGCCATTGCTTCGGATGAAACTGCGCTGCGGCAGCAAAAGACGTACTTGAACAAATTAAATTTGGCGTTGGTTCAGGTGAGTCTTACTGCTCCGGTGTGTTGGCTTGTTCTTATGTGGTATGCAGATCCTCAAACAAGAGTGGCCGCACAACTGGCCGACCTTCATCCCCGAGATTGTCCAAAATAGCAAGACTAATATCTCTCTTTGTGAAAACAATATGGCTATCCTCAAGCTCCTGTCCGAAGAGATTTTCGACTACTCTGCAGAGCAAATGACCCAGACCAAGACCAAGAACCTCAAGAACCAGATGTGCGGCGAATTCTCTGAAATCTTCACGCTGTGCCTCGAAGTGTTGGAGAAAGCGCAGAAGCCCAGCTTGATTCGGGCCACCCTCGAGACTATGCTTCGGTTCTTGAACTGGATCCCGCTTGGATATATCTTTGAGACTAGCATTATCGACCAGCTCTTGACGAGAGTGAGTTTCTCAAGTTGAATGCGCGCTGTGTAATGCTAACTTGTTGCATAGTTCCTTGAGGTCAACGAGTTCCGAAACATAACCTTGAAATGCTTGTCTGAAATCGCTGGTCTCAACGTTGGGCCTGAATACGATCCTAAGTTCAGGATACTCTTCACTATGGTCATGACCTCGATCAACAAGATGATCCCTCCCAGTACTAGTAAGTCCTCCAGCCCTCAACCTCGACCTCACGTTGCTAACCTCGAATCTAGACATTGCCCAAGCCTATGAAACCTCCTCCGACCAAGACCAAGAGCTTATTCTCAACCTTGCCCTCTTCCTTGCCAACTTCCTCACCGTCCACCTCCGCGCGGTTGAAAACGCCGAGAACCGAGACGTGCTGCTCAACGCGCACCTGTATATGGTTAAGGTCTCGCAAGTCGAGGAGCGCGAAGTATTCAAGATCTGTCTCGAGTACTGGAGCAAACTTGTTGCGGAGTTGTATGAGGAACAACAGAGTCTGCCGTTGGGGCTTGGGGCGGATGCGGGGCTGCTGATGGGCTTGAATCTGGGAGGTGGAGCCGGAGGAATTCAAAGCGCCGCGGGAGTCTTGGGAGGTGCTAATCTGAGGAAGAATGCTTATGCGGAGGTATTGAGTAATTTGAGGCTGGTGATGATTGAACGGATGGTGAAGCCTGAGGAGGTGAGTTCGCAGACCTTTGAAGACTCGCATGTCCTAACTAGATGGCGGGTAGGTCTTGGTTGTTGAGAATGATGAGGGAGAGGTTGTTCGTGAGATCTTGAAGGAGAGCGACACGGTTGTGCTATACAAGGCGATGCGTGAGGTGCTCGTGTACCT
>JANWGL010005502.1:0-12710 GCA_025200755.1 Ceratobasidium sp. C01 | reverse complement strand
TTGCTTGAACAACATCTCTGCCTACTTGTTTCTAGAGGCGCGCCGCTTTCACTAGTCTCTCGGGGAACTTTAGCTTCACATGAGTGCTCCAGCACAACCCACTGCGAGCTCATCGTCTGCCGGTCAAGAAGTATTCGAAGGCTATGCAGCTAAATTCACGGACTCAACGCAAGGTAAGTTGTTGTTGCAAGCCCACTGTTCAAGAATGCTGACCAATTGTATTTCTGGTGAATTATGTAGATATAAAATCCAAACTTCAAGCAGCATGCGACATTCGCGATTCTGTTGACCAGTTTGGCCAGGCGGAGTCGCAACGGTTTTCTCCTGTCGTGCTGCCTGCGATGCTACAGGTTTTGAAGGAGACACCTGTGTCATTTAAAAAGGATAGCTCAGAACATGTGAGTTTATGACGGCCTATGTAGGTTGCCACAATCTAACATGTGTACTTAGCTTCTGAGGAACACAATTCTCGAAATATTTCATCGGCTGCCTGTCCTGGAGCAGGTCAAACAAGTGTACTCCGACATTGTTAGTATGATGACCCAGGTTTTGCGAGAGGACAACGAGGACAACGGCGTGATCGCCGTAAAAATCATCATGGATGCCAACCGTGCCTTCAAGCGCGACATGGACTCCCACGTACAAGGATTCCTCGACTTTGTCCGTGACTTGTACTTGAGCATGGGTCAAGCAGTCAATGATCTCTTGAGCGAGGATTCTCCTGGCCCGCCACCCTCTCAACAATCTTCCATGAACATAGCTGCATCTGTAAGTGCTTTAATTTCTGAGGGTGGTGTTCGGTTTTGAGCGCGTCATTAAAGGCTACTTCACCGGGGGAGCAGCCAGATATGGTCAAGGCAATTGCAAGCTTCAAGGTCCTCACCGAGTGTCCGATTGCGACTGTTTATCTCTTCCAAATGCACCGCAACACTATACCCAATGCTGTAAAAAGTGCTATACCCCTTGCTATGGATGTGAGTGCAATAGCAGCATTAGGGTTAGTATTTTACTGACGCTGGGCGTTCAAGTTTCTGCAATTACAAGCACCTCCCCAAAAACAAGCGCACGACGAAGCTGCAGAGAGGAATGAACATTGGATTGGAGTGTCACCCCTTATCAAGCACAGGGGGCACTACATTGACTTTATCACTGCGCAAGTCAAGGTGCGTATTTAGTTTTTTCAGTGGTTCTTTGACTAAACCCCACCCATAGACCTTGTCGTTCGTCGCGTATGTCCTTCGAGGGTCGATGGAGTCTCCAGTCCGCCAATACGGTGAAGTCATCCCTCCGCTCTGCGTGCGGCTCCTCAAGGACTGCCCGCCGGAGTCTGCAACCATTCGCAGGGTGTGTTCTAAAATGCTTCACTGATCACTCAGTCTAACCACCTTCACAGGAACTCATGGTCGCGACTCGGCATATCCTCTCGACTGAATTCCGTCCCGCTTTCGTATCATTAATCGACTGCCTGACAAGCGAGCACGTTCTCATCGGAACCGGCGTCAACAGCCAGGAAACCCTCCGGCCTCTCGCGTACAGCATGCTCGGCGACCTAATCCATCACATCCGAAAAGAACTATCTCCCGAGCAGCTGCGCCGAATTATCTACCTATACTCCTGCTGCCTGCACAATCCATCGTTCAGCTCGGCTATCCACAACATGTCTGCCAAGCTGCTTGCGAACCTGGTAGACGTCAATCTCGAGAAGTTTCCTAAGCCAGAAGCTGCAGCAAGTCTCTTGGCTCTGTTGGAGACGTGCGTGGACAAGCTTGGAGCGGTTTGGGCGATTCATCAACAGATTGTTGCTCTCACGAAGGACGGACAGGAGACGAAGGAGGCTGCCAAGCCCGATTCGACTAACCCTAAGTCTCCTGAGAAGCCTGCGTCACCCACGAAGGACGTGCAGATGAAGGATGCGGACGCTATGGACGTTGACGAGCCTGAGACTGCGAAGAAAGCTTTGACTTTGATCGACATTGAGAAGGCAAAGCCTATTCAAGCGGCTGCGTTTGTCCTTGAGAATAAGGCTGAAGCTGTCAGGGGTAGGTTGATTTCCCACAACCATTTTCAAAGTGCCTAATCTGTCTTATGTAGAATCCAAGATCCTCTTCCGGACACTGCTCCATGTTTTCAAGACAGTGTTGGCGGGTATCCGGACGAGCGAAGGCCCAGTTCCCGATGGCGAGTTGATCAGGAGGTTGTTCCAGAATTGCGTGAGGTGTTTGACGATGTACGACGACGGCCGGGATGGAGGAAAGGAGGCGTTCGAGATGCTGCTACAGGTCTTCCATGAGATCGAGCCGCATATATTCCAAGAGGTGTGGACGACGGAAATGCAGTTCTTCATCGACCATGTGCAGGATCATCAGAACCTTTTGGCTATGCCCCAGCTGCTCCTCTCGAGCGACATGGTCTCTCATCAACTCGTTGCTATCCTCTTGCGCTATCTGGTTGGGAAGCTTGATACCCTCGGCGAGCAAAGCCAAAAGAGCGCCTCTATCACTCTTCGTCTCTTCAAAATGTGCTTCATGTCGGTCACAGTGTTCCCAGATCTCAACGAGCCTATCTTGTTCCACCATCTCAGCAAGCTCATCATGGATTCTCTGCGTCTTGCCACGAAGGCCGCCGATCCGACGAACTACTTCCTGCTACTCCGCGGCTTGTTCCGTGCAATGGGTGGCGGAAAGTTCGAGAGTCTGTACAATGAAGTACTTCCTCTGCTGCGAGACATGCTCGAGAGCTTGAATCGCCAACTCCAGGCTGCCGAGCCGTCCAAGCAGGACCTCCTCGTCGAGCTCTGTCTTACTGTTCCCGTGCGCTTGACGAATCTCTTGCCTTTCTTGGGTTTCCTGATGCGACCCCTCGTGCATGCTCTTCGCGCTGGGCCAGAGCTCGTCGCTCAAGGACTACGCACACTCGAGCTCTGCATCGACAACCTTACGCAGGAGTTCCTCGACCCGACTCTGAGCCCTGTGTTGCGCGAACTCATGGGCGCACTGCATTCGCACTTGAAGCCTCAGCCGGGTAATCACCAGCACGCGCATACAACCGTGCGCATCTTGGGCAAACTTGGTGGGCGAAACAGGCGATTGCAGCACCAGCAGCCGCAGCTCGAGTATCGCGATTATTCGCCGGATGTAACTATGTCATTGGTGTTCAATGGGCATAGCCAGACGGTCGATATCGGCCCGACGTGCTTGCTCGCAGTTCGTTTGATCCAGGAGTCGAATACTTTTTATCGTCAGGATGCGTTTGTGTTTGTTCAGAGGGCGCTGGAGTTGTTTTTGCGTGAGGTACGTATTCTTAACTTAGTTATCGGGTTTCCGCTCTAAGTATTACTCTGTAGGGAATTGACGGATCGGAGGGCGAGGATGTGTTCTCAAGTTTGGTTGACAGCTTGTTCGTTGCGCTCCAAGACTCAGAGTTGTCGGACAAAGCCGCTGTCTACATTCGAGAGCTTTCAGAAATCATCTTCCTCACCGAGTTGAGCCAGAACGTCGGCGGCAAGGTTACGAAAACGACTAGTCTCTACATGGATCGGGTGCCTCGTTTGCTTTCTGCCACTAGCAAGCCCCACGTTGAGCGTGGGCAGGGTGTGTTTGCTAACATGCTCGCCGATTTACTCGCATTTGAGGCCAAGGCTACTGCTGCGGGGAGGAAGCTACGCGGCCTCGACTGCATCGTTCATCCGCTAGGTTTCAACTTTACCGCCGCTTGCTATGAGGAGACTTGGCCTGCGAAACTCTCTGGCTGCCGTGGAATTGTGATGCTCGCTGATGCTCTGGGGCCAAAGTGGACTAGCGAGCGGGAGAACGGTTTCATTCGTGCGCTTTTATCTGTCCTCAAAGAGATGCCCGCCGATCCTCCCCGCGAAGTCGAGTTTATCAAGGAAGCTATTATCAAAATTCTACGTCTTTGCCGCCAAGCTCCTGCCATTTTACCGCCGACCCAGCCAGGAGTTGACCCTGCTACGTTGCCAAAGCTCCCGCACTTAATCCCAACGCTCACCACCGAACTCTCGAGCCCCATTGCGCTCGTTCGGGAGATGTCACAAAAATCCATTGAGCTATTGGCCGAGTTGGTCGAGTCGACGCCCTCGGAGCTATTGATGAAGTGCAAAGAGCGATTGTTGACCCCTATCTTCGCAAAACCTCTTCGCGCCTTACCCATCTCGCTGCAAATCGGACATATTGACGGGATCACATATGCGCTCAACATGAAGCCACCGCTACCGGAAATGAACGACGAGCTGCTGCGCTTGCTCTCTGAGGCATTGGCGATTGCTGATGCTGAAGACCGTGACATCGTTGGGCCTGGTCGTGGTGGTCCCCGTAGCAATGCTGCTGTCCTTGAACAGCTTCGAGTAGTGTGCATCAAGCTGCTTACTTCGTCAATGTCTGTCACCGAGTTCTTCGCGAAGCAGATGGCCACACGGCAAAAGTAGGTGATATAGCTATTGTTTTGTCTCCAATGCTAATATTTCCGTAGGGTGACGAGCGTATACTTCAAATCGCTCTATTCTCCCTCCAATGAGGTCAAGCGAGTCGCGCACGAAGGGCTTCGTACCGTCTTGAACCACCAAAGCCGGTTGCCCAAAGATATTCTCCAAACCGGCTTGCGCCCTGTATTGATGAATCTGGCCGACGCAAAACGTCTCTCCGTCCCTGGTCTCGAAGGGCTGGCTCGCCTGCTTGAGCTCTTGACAAACTACTTCAAAGTAGAGATCGGCCACAAGCTACTCGATCATTTCCGAGTTATTGCTGATGCCAAGATGCTGAGCGATGCAGCCTATCAACCCTTGGCGGACAACGACGAGATCACGAAGCTCGTCAGGCTCGTTAACATTTTCCATCTTCTTCCGCCGGCAGCAAACATGTTCCTCGAAGCTCTCGTTTCGCTCGTGGTCCAAGTCGAGACTCAACTACATTCCGCATCTCCTAGCCCATTCACTGCTGCTCTCGCGGCGTTCCTCGATCGTTTCCCCGGCGATGCTCTGGAGTACTTTTATCGTACAATCGGACAGGCTCCTACACTTCGATCTCTGCGTAATATCATCTCCTCGGGTCTTGCTCCCAACTTGAATGCCGAATTCCGAAACAATACTACTCCGTTGGTGGACCAATGCTTGAAGGACGAATCCAACAGTCTCGTGCTCCCCGGGTTGATACTCTGCACGGAGCTCTCAGCAGATCATCCCGACTGGCTTCAGGAGCATCCCGAAGCGCTCGACGCTCTCCTTCATCTCTGGCGTGCACAATTCTTGCACGGTTCCGAAGACAATTTTGTTCCAGTCGAGGGTTTCGCCCGCCATGCCTCGTTGCTTTTGAACCTGCTCATCGGAGTCATTGAGCGGTCGCCGAGGGTAGATGTCATTTTCGATATTGTATGCATCTATGCCCACAGGGTTCCTCTGGATCTTTCCAAGCTTAGAGTCTGTTTGCTGGAACACGTCGCTCTCGGGGCATCACCAGCGCTCCGAAAGGAAATCATGCAGCATTTTGTTCAAGTCTTTGATGATGAGACGTACACATGGGCCCACAAGACACAATTCCTCCGATATATTGTCAACCCATTGCTGTACGCGGAGGTACACGCGAATAGTTCTGCCGACTCTCCAGATGCATCCATCGAGGCTGTGGACTCGTCGATCCTCAACGGCCTTCACGTCAAGGTCTGGAAGCCAATGACTGATCAACCTGCTGATACGTTTCCTGGTTCAGATGATGGGCTGAAAATCGAAATTTTGTACATGTCGAGCCTCCTCATTCAGTCCTCGTCGAGCCTCATGCAGGAGTCGAGGAAAGATGTGATCAAATGCACCTGGCACTATATCGTCAACGATGATGCGACTGTGAAGCAGACGGCGTACGTCACTATCTCGAGATTTTTCGCGGTTTTCGACTCTCCTCCCAAGTTTTTGACCCGAGTGTGGACTGGCTTGCTGCGCCCCCTGAACACGGACAACCGCTCGCTCACCAAGCAGGCCGTGGACATTATGGTACCCGTGTTGATCAAGGCCGCTGCTCCTGATAACGGTCCTCCATCCTGGGCCAAGTCCGTTCGGCGCGCTCTCATCGACGAAGGACATAGCATCACCCAGCTTCTCGTCATATACCAGATAATCGTGCGGAACCCAGACTTCTTCTACCCTTGCCGCGATCTCTTTATTCCCTCCATGATCAGCTCGCTTCACAAATTGGGCACCGTTCAGACTGCTACGACTGAAACTAGGTCGAATGCTCTCGACGCCCTCGAGTTGATACTTGCCTGGGAGAAGCGCGCTGTTGGCGAAGCTAAAGAGGCTGACGGTACGACTGCGGGGAAGTCTAAAACGATCTGGCTGCTGCCTTTCTCTATGCGCGAGACTATTGTTAGCTATCTTGTGCGTTTCATCACCATGACCAGTTTAGAGAACGACAAGCTTGGCCTGCCCACGCGTGCCTTGGGAATCTTGGAGGGAATTTTGAAACCCGGTGGTTGGAAAGACGTAGACGTACAATTGCAATACTTCCATCGGCCAATGGTTCAGGTCAGTGCCTGTCGATATTCTTGGTGTGGTAGTAACTAAGAGTGGTTCCAACGCAGGTGGATTTGTCCGATCCTAATCATCTCCCTGTCATAACAAACGCCACCAAAGTCCTTTCCCTCATCGCGCTAGCCCAAGACGATAACTGGCTGCTCTCACATGCCGCTGACTTGTATGCGCTCATCGAAAAGGGATTGCGAAGTGACGAGTCCAGCCTGCACGAGCACCTACAGCCAGTGCTGAAGCGAATGCTTGCTCTTGTGGGGGAACCAGTTGAAGGGGAGCCTGCAACGCCGGGGCATGCGATCTACACCTTCGCAGACTCTATGATCAAGGATGGCCTTCAACATTCCCAGCGACAGTTCGCGGGAGCCTACGCTTGTCTCTCTGTCCTAAAGACCATGGTTACAGTCTACCCAGCGAAACTCGAGGGCTACGGACCGTCTCTGATGAAAGTCCTCCAGAAGCTCGTTAAGGATCACATCAATCCCAACCCCGCCACCAACCAGGCGACTTCCGAACCTACGTCTCGTCTAGTAACGATCATCTTTGAAACGTGCCGGGACAAAGTCATCTCGCTTGGAGTAGAACGTCGCTGGCTTTTGAACGCTGTTATCTTGGTCGTGGGATCTTCTTCAACGCTCAGCTTGTGCCATTATGTTCTTGGAATGGTGAGGGAATGGACCTTGGCTCGACCCGATGGTACTCCGACTCTCAAAGAGAAGGCGGGCATGCTGAAACACATGATGGGCTTCGAAAGTCGTGGTGATGCACAGCTCCTCGACGGCTATCTTAATCTGGTCTACGATATATACACTGAGCCCTCCTTGAAGCGCACGGATTTGACGACGCGTCTAGAATCAGTCTTCCTCATGGGTTGTCGTGCCAAAGATCCAAGCATTCGCTGCAAGTTTATTGATCTGTTTGACGGCAGCATTCAACGCACAATCTCGTCTCGCCTGCAGTACGCACTTGGCTCACTGAGCTGGGAGTTCGTAGCTGAACACTATTGGATCCCACTTGCTCTCGATCTTCTACTCGGTGCAGCTGAGGATGGACGCGGCGATTCGTCCACTCTTCGCGAACATGTCAGCATTCTTGAGTCGCCTCTTGCCCGAGTCGTGCATTCTGGTACCGCTTTGGATATTATGAAGCCCTTGCGAAGATTATTGCACGCGGAGAATCAAGTTGCTCATGAACTCTGGATGTCAACCTTCCGTGCTGTATGGTCTATTCTTCCTCGACGCGAACAGAGCGACGCTTCTCGATACGTTCTCACATTGGTCACCAAAGACTACCATTCGAAACAGTGTGACCTCCGACCCAATGTTATTCAATCGGTCCTTGGAGGCGTTCAGATGTGCAATCCTCCTCTATCGCTGCCTCCGTTCGTCGTTAAGTACCTTGGGAAGACCTTCAACGCGTGGCATATTGCTCTTGAAATCCTTCAATCTAGTCTAGATCCCCATCGCGTCGAGGAGCCTCATGAAACGACATACGACGCACTCGCTGAGTTATACGCTGAGCTTTCCGAAGATGATTTGTTCTATGGGCTTTGGCGTCGACGGTCTATTTTCGACGAGACGAATGCCGCTCTCGCGTACGAACAGAATGGATTTTGGTCGTCCGCCCAGCAGATGTATGAATCCGCCCAGATCAAGGCTAGGACAGGCGCTTTGCCGTTCAACGAGTCCGAATACTGCCTCTGGGAAGACCACTGGATCCTTGCCACCCAGAAACTTCAGCAATGGGAGCCTCTGGCGGAACTCGCGCGCAGTGAGAACAATGCCGATCTGCAACTCGAGTGCATTTGGAGGACTGCAGGTACAGACCGAGAGACGATCCAGGAGCTTTTGACCCAAGCCGCCGATGTGCCCACGCCCCGCCGTAGAGTTTTCGAAGCCTATCTTGCACTGACTCAAGTCCCAGCGCCGAATGAGAAGAATCTAGCTTTCTTGCGTATCATGGACGAATCGATTCAGCTCTCGCTGCGAAAGTGGGTCACGCTACCGAATATCATGTCAATGGCGCACGTCCCTTTGCTCCAGCACTTCCAGCAATTCGTCGAGCTCCAAGAAGCCGCGCAGATATTTATGTCCCTAAGCATGACCAACGCGCAGAACCTCGAGAAGCGATCCTCTGAGCTTAAGCTTGTCCTTCAGGCGTGGCGAGAACGTTTGCCGAATCTTTGGGACGACATTGGACTCTGGAGCGATCTGATAGCATGGCGGTCGCATGTCTTCGAAATGATCAACAAAACATATGTGCCGCTCATTCCTGCCAACTCCACGTCCTCGACGTCGGGCAACAGCAGCACCTATGGCTACCGCGGCTACCATGAAACGGCCTGGATCATCAACCGCTTCGCTCACGTCGCTCGAAAGCACCAGCTACCAGACGTGTGCCATACCGCGTTGGCGAAAATCTATACGCTACCGAACATCGAGATTTCCGAGGCCTTCCTCAAGTTGCGCGAGCAAGCGAGGTGTCACTACCAGAACCCGAACAACAACGAGCTCTCGGCCGGATTGGAAGTCATCAATAATACCAACTTGATGTACTTCTCTCAGACACAGAAAGCTGAGTTCTACACGCTCAAGGGTTTATTCATCGCCAAGCTCGGCAACAAGGAGGAGGCGAACGCAGCATTCCAACAAGCTGTGCAAATGGATATGTCGATGCCGAAAGCGTGGGCCGAGTGGGGCAAGTTCAGCGACCGACAATTCAAGGAGAAACCGCAGGAGTACGCTTTGGCCGCCAATGCTGTCCAGTGCTACCTTCAGGCCGCGGCGTTGTACAAGAATCCCAAGGCTCGCCCTATCTTACAGCGCATTTTGTGGCTTCTCAGCGTCGACGACCCTCAGCAACCGGTAATTTCACAGATGTTCGAGTCGCACAAGGGTGATGTAGCGTTGTGGTACTGGATCACTTTGATTCCTCAGCTTTTGGTGGCCCTCTCGTACCGCGAGAGCAAGCATGCACGTCACGTACTCATGAGTATCGCAAAGCACTACCCTCAGGTATGTAGCTTGATTCCATTATTAACATACCACCTAACTAAACAAATAACGCTTAGGCCCTGTTCTTCCATCTGCGCACCACGAGGGAGGAGTTCGTCCAAGAAAAGAAACGCCTAGCAGTGATGCAAAGCGCTCGCAATGCTCGTCAAGCTCAAGGCGCTACCAAGACGGACCCCGCAAGCGCCACGCCCTCCGTTACGGGAAGCCCGTCTCCGGCTAAAGACCGGGCGGGTGCGTCTTCGACGGACCCTTCCACTAACTCTGCGAGCGTCGGCAGTGAATCCGGGCAAGCTGGGGCTGGAGCTACTGCCGCTTCCTTCTCGAGTCTCGATAGCGCCGTTCAACGAGTCCGGCAACCGTTCGACCATGTTGAAGATATCACTAGCATCCTGAAGACTGGATTCCCGCTCTTGACCCTCGCCCTCGAGACCATGGTTGACCAAATTGCGATGCGTATGAAACTCATGCCGGAGGAGGACATCTGCCGTCAGCTAAATTACCTGCATGCGGATGGAATGATGGTACGCGTATAATGACTCCTCCCTTAAAATCAACACATAAACTGACTTTGTTGTTGATAGGCATACAATCGTCGCTGCAACTCGCTGACAGACGACAATTCGATCCCCCAGCAATCCACAATGATGGCCGCCAACTTTGCGCGAGGACTGCAACCCCAGAACGCTAGGGCGAGTATATCCCCACCGCTATTATGGCGATTACTGATAAACCCGATATTTAGGCTGCTTTCGAGCAAGACATCCTTATGTCGAAGCTCACGCTGCGTCAATATGTTGTCAAAGTTCAAAAGTGGAGAGACCGTTATGACGCCCAGCCAGACCAGAGCCGAACCCCTCGAAAGCCTTTGCAGTCGATCAGTCATTGGCTCGCGGAATTCCATCACAACAAATTCGAGGAGCCGATTGAGATCCCTGGCCAGTACATCCAGGTACGATATTTACTCTAAATTCTATTCATTCATCTTTTAACACTTCAGCGTCGATAGCATAAAGACACTCCCCACGGTTTTGTTCGTATCCAGCGCTTTGCCTCTCGAGTCGATTTCTGCCGGAGCCCCGATATGCACTTCCGGCGCATTGGATTGCACGGGCATGATGGGTCGTTCCATACGTTTGCCGTCCAAACCCCCACCGCACGACATGCCCGGCGCGAGGAACGTGGAATGCAGCTCTTCCGGTCTTTCAATGCGTAAGTCTTATCTGAACAACATACAATTATAGTCTAACATGAATACTAGTGTGCTCGATCGTCGCAAAGAGAGTCGGAAGCGGAATCTCAACTTCCACTTACCCGCAGCCGTTTCCCTTTCCAGCACTCTAAGGCTTCTAGAGAACGATTCATCATACGTCACCATGCAAGACATGTTGGAGAAATTCTTCAAGGAGAAAGGCATTCATCGAGACGACCCGCAACTCAATTTCCTCGACAAGCTCAAGGTATTGCGAAACCCAGAGGGCACCAAAGTGGATTTCTTCACACTTCGAGCGGAACTTATCAGCGAGGTATCCGCCAAGCTTATTCCTGCTACTGTGATCTCAAACGTGAGTGTGGCCCAGCAGCAAGAAGGTTTATCTGACATCAGTTGTACAGTACATGGCACGGTGTATGCGCGGCCCGATGGAGCTTTGGACGATGCGCAAATTGTTTGCACTTCAGGTGGCCGCGAGCTCGTTCATGTCGTTCTTCTTTAGCGCCAACGGCCGCATGCCCCAGCGATTCCATATCTCGAGATCCACGGGACGGATGTTCATGTCAGACTTGCTTCCCAGTATGTTTCTGTTTCAACTCTTTTCTAGGACTGTAACTGATTATTCGTAAAGCTTGGAACAACAAACAGCCTATCATCCATAACGCTGAAGCTGTACCTTTCCGATTCACTCCGAACATGCAGAACTTTGTCACTCCTATCGGCATCGAGGGCCTAATGACGTCTGGGATTATGGCGATTGCTCGAGGGTTGACAGAACCTGACGTGCGTATAGTCCTCATCCTCCAGTTTCGCACTCGCTCATGCTTGTATCTTGCCAGTATGACTTAGAGCAGCAACTTAGCATCTTCCTCCGCGACGAAGTATATACTTGGTGCACAACAGCACAATCTGTGCCCCCTGCACCGGACCTAGCTTTCAGGAGAGCAGTTCAACAGAACGCCGAGGCGCTTGTCAAGAAGGCGGATCTGATTGCCTGCCGCATCCAAACTGACTCTGTAAGCTCAATTGCTCGATTTGCCATGACCCCCTAGCTTAACGTGCATTTAGAGCGGATCCACTCCTCAAGTACCGATTCAAAATATTACAGACCTTATTATACGTGCCAGCCAAGAACAACTGCTCGCTCAGATGGAGATCATCTTTTTGCCTTGGATGTAGTCTAGCGTTTCTCTTATGCCCTCCGCGTCGTTGTACTCGTTATATCTCGTCTTTTATGTGCACCTATCAATCGATATTCAGTTCTTAACCCGCGCAGTATGACGCAGTGTAGGTCAGCTTATGAGACCGACCACGTGCTCAATGTGCTTCAACATCCCCTAACACTATACAACCACATCAAACCACTTTATCTTCACGCTCCTCGAGCGAAATGAGACCTCCTGGGGTTCAAGACGCAAGGCATCGAATCAGGCAGAGATATCACGACCTTGGCTCAGAGACACTATGGAAGACTCTTGACGAAGTCGACGTTCTCGGTCATCCTGGCGGTCGAGACAGAACTGCGTATGGACACACAGGGCAAGCATAGAGCAAACACGGAACTACAGTCTCCCAGACTAACAAAATACTACAGGTGCGTCAACGCACTGTCCTGGAGCCACGACGGCGAGCTTCTTCTCTCTTCAGGGGACGACACCCGTCTGCTCGTCTGGAAGCACGACCCATCCTTTGATCTAGCCTCTCCGCCTCGCTCGCTAGACTCTCGACCGAACTCTATAAACTTGAGCTGTGTCGGCGCGATTCGTACTGGTCATAGTGACAATGTCTTTGCTGCCCAGCTTCTGGCGCCTGATTCCCCCTTGGTGGCTACTTGCGCGAGAGACCGCCAGGTCAGGGTGTTTGATTTGGAGAAAGCTGGTGGAACACCTACTAGAGGCCGACCGGGTTATGGATATGGTGAAGCGGGTAAAGAAGCTCGATTGCACCTGTTGAAATG
>JANWGL010005496.1:0-11702 GCA_025200755.1 Ceratobasidium sp. C01 | reverse complement strand
GCTTTTGGTGCACTGATGATTGAACCCCTCGTCCTAGGAGCTGGGGGAATGCTTTTTGTTGACCCCCTTTTCCAACGCGTACTCGTCGACGTTGTACGGGCATCCAGCGATCTCTTCAATACAAAGTCTTCCGATTCTTCGCCCTCGGACTGGACTGGACTTCCCATCATATTTGACGAGGTCTTCACAGGTCTTCACCGTCTCGGACCACTAACTCCCGCCTCTGTCCTAGGGGTCTCGCCCGATATCGGCGTGTACGCAAAGATCCTGACCGGTGGCCTGGTCCCACTCAGTGTCACGCTCGCTACAGAGCCCATATTTTCGGCGTTCAACTTCCCAGGTGCAAAGAAAATTGACGCATTGCTGCACGGTCACAGCTACTCGGCACACCCGGTTGGATGCGCTGTCGCCGGTGCTTCCATGGACGAAATGCGTGCCGTTACGCAAGGGCAAGCTTGGCAAGAAGCGAAAACGAGGTGCTCTGGTGGGCTGTATGGATATGGCAGTGCTGACTCTCAGCAGGAAGAGAAGGGGAAGTTCATGGGCACGTGGACGTTGTGGGATCCAGAGTTCGTGCGGGCCGTCTCAAAGCAGCTGCGGGTTGAACAGACGATGTCGTTGGGAACTCTTCTCGCAATAACCCTACAAGATCCAGAAGGGGGTGAGCTAATTCATCGCGTAAAGAGGTACCAGCTTACTAAATTACCTAATTGTATGCACGCTCAGGCTACCAAGCGACGACGGCACAGGCATTTGTGGCGTCTGTGCAGCGCCAGCTTACGCAGCAAGGAAGCGAATATGGCCTAAACGCGCGAACGCTCGGGAACGTCGTGTATTTCATGAGCAGCCTGAACACAGGTCGAGAAATTCTGGGGGTTATTGAAAGCGCAGTACTAGGCGCGCTCAAAGAAAGTCCTTAGTAGTTAGATAAATCAAATGAAACATCAAATAACGAGGCTTATCTTTTCTAAATATCTAGTACGAAGTCTGGTAGGAGAATGTGATTGGATGCGCAGTATCGCGTCTACTCTCAGTTAGGCTGTCGGCGGTACATTGTTTATAGTATAAATGGAAGTCGCTTGCGCTTATGCTAGTGGGATACAAGTGCACGCCTGGGAGTCGTAAAAACCAGCATGTAATGTTTGAAAAATAGCTAAAAGAGAAATACTTACCGAAGGAGAATTATTTTTAGCCCTTGGACCTATTATCTACCAACCACTCGATATAGGTATAGCATATACGCATATAGGCGAAGGTCACTCGTTACCCATGACCAACAGACGAGCCTACGCCCCCTTGTCCCTCCACCCGCTCGCGGGAGCAATGTCAAGAGCGTCAACCAGTTTCAGGTGGTTAGCTGGGTGCACGTCAACAAAGCTACCAAACGCTCCCGAGTCCCCCCTCCTTAGAGCCAGATCCCCTAAATTCACAACTGCTCAGGAGAGCGGAGGGCATCAGAACCGCCTGCGGCCATGATGTCCCCCGCACTCGTGAGTGATTGTAAGCTTAGAGGATCAAGCCCTAGCTTGGGTGTTCTGTAGATCACGAGGGACTTTGCTAACGGCCAAGCAGCGCAGGAGGAGAGGGAAAGTATTTACCGTCTTTGCCAAAACTTATGAAGAAAAACCAGCTTCTAGACCTTGTTGAACAGCTCCAACAAATATAACACGAATCGAGTCAACGAGTGTATACATGAAGGATGCGCGTCGAACTTATCTACAGATTAAAATTGAGATATCCTCCGGCCCGGCGTTCATCTCCCGTCAATAGGTGGAAGGGGTACCTCGGGCAGTATGGTCAGTGGGTCGGACCATAAGCAACACGAATTGGCGAGCTACTCACTAGTAACAATCATTGGTTGCTGGACTTCGGAGCAGCCAGCAGAGAGCTCAAACGGATAAAAATGTAAGGGCAAGGCATTTAGTTCTGGTTATTAGGCCAAATAAAGGAGAAACTCACGGCCAATGTTGAAAAAGAGGGAAGTGAATCTATATGCTGTTAGTAGATCAATGCCTCGCCGCCCACCCGATGCTAGAGGTGCGGAGAATTAGTTTGAGGTAAGGAAACAAACTCACCTCGTCACCAGAGTCGACATACTACACAGATATCGCCCCATAATTAGCGCTGAAATATACAGACTACACACCGTCTCATATTACCAGCACGTCCTCATCTCTCCATGCATAATCATTTATCTCTCCGACTTCTTCGACTTGTAGAACATCCCCCGGAGCAGTCCCCGACCGCTCCGCTCGTCATCGTCCTTTCGCACAAAATCCTCGGGAACCAGCTTGAACGTCGATCGACGCTGGCGGCTGACAGCTACCTTGCATCGCTCATGGTTCTTGCGGAGCTGGCTCAGAGGAAGGGAGAGGTACTTCAGCGCAGCGAACGCAGAGTTGCGACACTCATCTAGTTGCTTCGCCGATAGCTTTGTGTCGATCCAGTACAGGACCTTAGCATACACGGCTGCGGCGTTGGCTCTAGCCATCTCCACCTCGGACATCGGCTGCGTAGTAAGGACGAGGTAAGTATCCGCCGAAGTAAGACACGAGAGACAGGGGCTTACCTCGAGGGGAGTCAGGCTCTCGTTCTTCAGGTCGATATGCAACCGAGCAGCGATCATCCCGACCGAAGCCGAGTTGTCGACCGCCCACTGCACGTCGGCCTGAGACAGCTTGTGGGTGAGCCCGGGCAGCTCACCGTTCTTGTGCTCGACGGTGAAGGCTCGGACGATCTTGCGGACGACCTTGACGTGCTCCGGCTGGAAAGCCGGGAAGCCGTGCAAGAGGTAGTGAGCAAATACAATGGAGTGCATTGTGGTAAAGGGTTTGTAAGGTTTGGTAAGGTTTGGAAGGTTGGAAGGTGGGTAGGATTCAAGTTGGGGTGCAACTGAGGAGAGAGGGGGGTCGAGAGCAGGGGTTATATAGACGAATGAGGGTGCCGAGAACATACAAGAGCATACAGGGATGCCGAGCAGTAAACATACGAATATGGTGATGATGGCAGAGAATGTGGAGAAGACGCGGAGAGGGCGCAGAGGAGGGTGAATGGTAGACCTGACCCCGCAGTAGTTTGGACCACCTGGGGTATGGTTGAGGAGAATGAGTGTGTTGAGGTCAGCCGGGTCGTCGGTATGTACCCTTTGAGCTTGCAGAAAATTGTTAGGTATCCCCGGATAACCCTCCCCAGTGAGCGATCATTTCTTGAGTTTGACACCACACAAAATCGAGACGCGAGAGCATAGACTGAAAGAGGGCGTTGGGACGAGGCTACGCTGGGCGTTTACCAGGCCACGAGAGTGTAAATATGCGGTGAAATGGGGAAGTAGTCCGTGAATGGTCCCGAGATTTGAAACATAGCTGAATTAGGACGGGGCGGGTGTCCAATTATAAATTGCTCTCTCAGATGACTGAAAGCTTTGTTGAACAGAATACCCCCAAAAACGGTGTCGGATTGCTTAGTGGATTATCTTCCTCAGAGGTCGTGTTTATGTGGTATGTGGTGGTCAGGATCAGAAGCTCGGTGATCGGAAATGGCCGGGGTTGAATCAACTTCCCGATTAGGCTCAATCCAGGTCAGTGATCGTGGGGTAGCCTCACCATTTCACTTGGGTTTGCAGCTGCGGTCAGTTGACGGCATACGTATAGCTGGACTAGGGAGTGAAACCTGCTGGGGGACATCCTGATAAGGAGCTAGGGGTCACGGCGTCTGCGCTCTGTATTCTCATTTCTTTGTACTCGAATACGCGTTACTCACTATTCACAAGGATATTGGGCTCCTTGCTGGCGGGCGAGAGACATTGAGAGCAGAACCTGCTCGGTACCAACCATGTAACCCAAGGCTCGTTGTGGTAATGGACAGGCAAGAGAAATGGTTCTTGTCCCCTTTTCCTCGCCTTCCATCCAACATTAGAGTTTGCTTCTAGAGAAGCTTGATACTATCAAGTTATGCAATAAAAATAAGTTGAATTCACCTATTCCTACAGTAACGCATAGTGCTGAATACAACAGGGGGGTGAGTTTGTCAGACGAGAATTTGGACGCAACTTTGCGGACAGATCTCAGTATCAAACTTCTCCCGCCCTCAGTACATCACTTTTTAACAGTTCAACTACTTTTCGTGGTGCAGCAATCACATTTTACGCAAACCCCTACTGAATTCAGGCGCATATACAAACGTAAATCCTCAGAGTTTCACCACACAACCCTCTCCCCACAACTCCGATTATGATATCAAGTTAAGTGCTGCACACAATTCGTTGAACCTCATTTGCCTCTCTATACCGAGCTACAGCAACATTCAATTCGGAGAGGTTTTTAATACAACAAACTATCAACCAGTCACAACAAAGCTGCAGTAACAAAAACTATTGAGACACCAAAACAGGGCACGCGATTTGAGTTTCAGAAGCTCTACATCAGAGAGATCCTCTGCCTTCCAGATTCAGTGCGCTTAGGAACATGAAGAGTCAACACTCCATCGATGAGCTCAGCGCGTGCGCTCTTTCCATCGACTGCGTGGGGCAACCAGACGCTACGAGAGAACGTGGAGCGGTACTCGTAGGTCCCTTCCTGCTGTTCGCCTTGTGCGTCGTTCTGGGCCTGAGGTTGGTCCTGAGAACTAGTCTGGTTCGAAGCGGCATTATCTATACTGCAATTTTAGTCTTAGCCCATCTAGAGGGTAACGTGAATCACGTACCTTGAGCAGGTGTAGCAGCTTGACCAGCCTGAGGCTTGTTCGTGCGGTGGACGTGTCCCTCGATAGTTAAAGACCGCCCGTCGTTCCCTACATGGATGTCCAGGTCTTCCTTCTTGACACCTGGCAACTCGGCGCGGACGACGTACTCCTTGCCCTCATCAGTGACCTCAGCCACCGCTTGACGCTGGTGGTGGTGAGTCTGCCTCTGAGCGGGAGACGAATAGTAGGAAGACTGGGGGTCCTCGACGAGGCGGAAGAGGGGACTAAAGTCGTTGAGGAAGCCGCGAGTAAGAGACATGGTTGGGTAGAGTAGAGTAGAGTAGTATGCGAGAGTTAAGTGTGAAGAGTATGTATGCGAGAGTTAAGTGTGAAGAGTATGTATGCTTGGGTGAGGGTTGTGGTGAACGTGGGCATCCATTTATACCTTTCTGTTGTTGCTGGAAAGTTCGACTCCATCGCTCGCACGGGCGGTGCATATAGTTATACGAAGACAGGTGTTAGGCAGACTTTGATGATTGTCATCATAGATTGGTCAGGTGGCTCGTCGAAATGGTAAACGCCCGTCGCTTCTAGAAATTTCGAGCCATTTCCAGCAGGTTCCTTCGGAGGAGGTAGAATGGGCTTTTTTTTCTCGAGCTTTCGAGCAGCAACACGTCTCACACGTCTCTCACGTCTCTCGTAGAGTCTAATGCGGCATAACTTTGATATCTCGAAGGTTGTGTAGGAATGGGGTGGCTGCAGCACGTAAGCAAGGAAGCCTGGCCGCGAACACGTGACACGCATCCTCACTGCAACTGCTCTCACCCCTGTCACACCCACGGTTATAACGATGGCGAGGTCGAAAGGAGCCTGAAAGAGTCTTAGACATAGATATACACATTGTGGGGCTCTGAGAAGTGGACTTTGCCTCGCGCACCGGTTGGCGGAAGTGAGTCATGGGGAGAAATGACGGTGGTCATTTGATGGGGGTGACAATGTCACGTATTGTTCGGTGGTCAAGAGGTCTGGGGGCGGGGTCCACGGACAATAAAATATGAATTCAGTCTGGATGACATGATATCATGATACAGCAGCAATACAAGAGACGATAAGCATTCGATAGGTGCTCTAGGCCTAAAGAGCAGTCAGTAAGCAATAGGGTCACACAGTCAGATGGGCATACCAAGTAGTTGTAGGACTTCTTATCGTCCCCTCGTTCCAAATATTCTTTCTTTGAACGTGCGATATTATTAGCAAGATAACCTACACTCCGGTCAGGATGTTCCTCACCTCAATCAATGCTTCTATGCGTTTCTTAATCGCAGAAGGAACTGGATGGAACCGTGTTGAGAGTTGCCTAGTAACCTCGGTAATAAGGTCGTTATGTGTCATACGTTTCCTGTCCTTCATGACTCGCACAATACAAGCCTAGCAATGTCGATCAGCTCCATAGCCGTGTGTTTAGTTACAATAAGAGAAGAGACCCACCTCAGTTTGGAGCTTCCGTTCCTCCTCCACCTTCTCTTCAGTTTCCCGTCGCTCCTCCGTTGCCTCAGCCTTACTCGCTACCGTTTGAATCTTGATCCTTTGTAATGGAGCAGTAAACTCATAGTTAAACGAGAACCGATCCGTCGTGTTAACATTACGCGACGGCGGATGTTTGCGTAAAATCTTGTATTTGGCGCAAGCCAGGGACTGAAGATGCCGTTGCAAGTCCATATCTGGAATCCCTGTAGCTGATTTGATTTGCTAAGGTAGCGCGTTAGTTATTGATACACATCGTGTAAGTTTATTTAAAGTACCTCGTATTCAAGCTCGTCGCCCACGTCGACGTCCTCGAAAGCCAAAAGAATAATCATAGCGAAGGTTGAAACATTCAACTCGCGTTTTTGCGTCTTGAACGCTACCTTGATATCTGCCGTTCCGTATGAGGGCTGCCAGGCTAGCCGTCGGCCAGTATGTCGCGCGTGATAGAATCGTTCAAATTGTGATATGGTTTTCGAAATAACAGGCGGCATGGTACATCCGCCCAAATTTGTCGTATGCGTGATGGGCCAGAAAGTAGAAGTCAAGACAGATGTATGCAGGTCGACCGAGGTTGGATCCTATGGGGATTGGGTGAGCTCATGTTCCTCGTTCTAAATCTATTCGACGCACTTGGTCCCCTTCTCCCATGCGCTGTACAAATGCTCTGAAGGATTCAGTGAGGTCGGCAGACATTCGGATGTCGTGGAACATTCCCTCGAGTTTTTGTGTGAACGCAAAGCCGCACTCAACCTGCATGTGTTTTAGCGTCAGCCAGTCTAAGGCGTAACACGAGTCGTTTACGTACTTTCAGCTTACTGAGCATGCCTCTTTCAGCTTCGTCGTCAGTCGCTCGAGACTGTAGTAGACGTTTAGCCAAATGTGCCTTGTAGTATCTCTCGAAAACATCTTTGTCTGCCACAAATCGGAATACTGAGATAGTGCGATCAATCAAAGTGTCGATTTCTGTCTCGGTTTTCTGCAAGTAGCGGGTTTGTAAGCGGAGTTTTAGCTTTAGAAGATACTAGCTTACCCCTTTCATCCCCTTCTTGAGATGGTCGTCCATAAACAAAGATATGTACTCAGACGCCCGCTTATTCTGGTTAATAAACGACTCTAAAGCCTAAATACGTATCTGTTAGTGCGTCGTACTAGATAGACGGGTTGTTGACGAAATACGCACCTCGTTGATGGCTACTTGAAGAGACACCTCTCCACCCCAGGCGTTCTTCAAAAGGCGATCGCAGAGGTCCTTGAGGCCGAGAACGTCGGTCATCCACTTAATCGCCGTCTGGACGACCGTACTCTTCGTAGAGGTCGCCTCGACCGGCTTCTTGCTGTCGACTTGTTGCGCTGGAGCTGTTGAACCATCCTCAGATTCATCATTGATTGCCCTCCCTCTGCTGATCACGCTATCCTTCAGATGTTTCCGTAGGATTTTCATGCCGGATTCCTCCGGGGGGAGCAAGAACATTCGCAGGACACGCGCTAGATCATCCGTGCGTTCCGCATCGATAAGGGAATCCAGAGAGGTGTGTGGTTTAGTATCGGTGGATGAGGCCGAAGAGGCGAGGGTATCAGAGCCAGAGAGAAGTGTTGAGGTATACGGAGTTAGTAGGTTGCTGACGAGTATATGTTGTAGAGGTGCTGAGGTATGGAAGGAGAGGTAGCTGTGTGTTCGGTCTTGTTCAGAGTTAATATAGACTTCCACCTGTGTATACATTTAGTATAAATAACCTTAGCGAAGGGGTGACTCACCAAACGAATATACTCTGAGAGATCGTGCACCTCCAGCATCTCTTTCCCCCTGGCTTTGTAGTAGGTATCGCTTTCCCTAAGTATCTCGTCCTCTAGATACATCTTGTAGACAATGCTCTCCGCTGTTTTCTTGATAGTTGAATCCCGAAGAGCGAGCAAGACATCTACACATTGCTTCATTGCGCTTCGGTTAATGGTAGTGCCATCTCGTTCCATTCGAATCAACCGCAGGATAGTAGCCACAAGCTGGGTTCGGATTGGAGAATGACTAGAGCGAATTATTTCTGACAGAAAGATTTCGAGTCCACGATCCATGATTTTTGGAACCCGAGCTGATTCGGTATACACGCGATCCTAACAACAGAGGAATTTGGAGAAAGGGGGCGTTTAGGGAGCTATAGCTCGGAAATACGATACAACTCACCATGTACTTGACCAAATCCGATATCTTACTCATACTACTCTCATGATCGTCCCATACCTCCCGGAAAGCCTTTATAAACGTCTCTCCCTCCTGGCAAATCTCCACGGTATCTCGTCCGTCTAAAGTGGCGCGCGGAAACTCAGGCACCAGCTTCTCCTTCGCGAGGGTATTGAGATTCTGGGTAATAAGACCCGTGAGTCCGTCGTACAGCATGGATCCGTTTTTGGAGACCACTAGGTTATACGCATGGCGGTAATTCTCTTCAAAGGAAAGGGATGAGGCGTTCTTGGCGAATATCTGTTGGACGGAGGAAGATAGTTTGTCCCAGGCTTGCTCTTGCGCCCCTGTGCCGAACACAATGTTAGAACGTGTCCGACATGTAGATACGAGTGTTGATACGCCTACCTGGTTGCTGAAATACGCGATTCAAGAAGGAAGGTGCCCTACTTAATCATTGAAGGGGACTACGTTAACTTGCGGCGGGCTTACTTTGCGCGGTGGTTTCTGAGGACCCAAAACATATCGAATAAGCACACGAATGAACTGAGCGCGTTAAAAATCGACTAACCATCCTTGTTTTTATGGGCCGTCGTGTGGCGGATGGAGCTAAGCCGATTGACATGTCACTAAGGGCGAATATGTGGAGCTATTAGGTATAGAGACGAACCTGAGGGCAATGCCATTGTTAAAGCGTGAAATATTTACGATTAATCTTTCTCTATGACCGTACGTCAAGAATGATGTGGGAAAGCGCCCGAGTCTCAAGAACAGAGGTCGCTTCGTTGTCGCACTGGAGAGCGGGGTGGAAGATCACGTGATGTATTTATAGCTTCAGCATGTCCAAGTGACGCAAGTTTCAAACACCCCTACCATACATGCGTTCCAGATTCATACAATGTTCAAAGTTTGTGGACACTTACAAGAGCAGAAGTATTATAAAGTACAATAATGCCACCCGTTCTCATGAGCTGGGAATGGCATCCAATCAAGTTTCTTTTCATTGAGCGACAGGTTTCTTTGGATTCTGCGAGCGCTCATTAGAATTTAGCTCGTCCCACTTGACTAACCACTCGGGCTTAGCGTCCTCCATCTCCGCCTCCAATTCCTCCAACTGATGTTCAAGTGGTGTACGTAAAGTACCGCCTTCGATCCTCGACTTTCGGGCCTTCATCCCGGGCCCTATTTGAATGCTAATTAGGCCCGCACGAGGGCTAGTCGGTATATTCTACAAATTGGTTATAGTTCAGACCCACGACTCGTGCAATGTATTCTATAACACACCTCAACAATGTACTTGATCTCATCCACCTTTGAAGCGAGTTTCATCCAATATCTTGTTGAATCCGCTTGGGAGATCGGTTGAACCCGTAGATCCTGTATGGCTATTAAGCAACGAAGCTCAAACTTATATTTAACCTGACTTACGTTCATGTCAACCCCACGCGCAATTTTCTCGAGATTATCCGGGGTTGTATGGTCGCTGATGAAGTCAACCATGGCAGCAGGGCCGCTGATGATTGGCTGCGAGGACCTCAAATAGCTCACCATAACCCCATGTTCTGAATTTACCCATTCGTCTGGGTGGGACGGATGGCCCCATACAGAGAAGTACTAGGCAATAGCTCAAGGGGTGAGACATGTTATGCGAAAGCATACGCTTACATCGTGATGTCCATGCGCTAACACTGTGACATGCTTTTCCTCCATAACGTACTCTGCTAGAAATACCGGATGAAGGAGAGGATATGCCGCCGACTGGTCGAAGTTTAATATTATTGTGATTATAGGGTTTAGATAGACTTACCATTTTAACCTGTATGGATCTCGGGTCAATACTCCATGTACTCGATATTTCGACGTCCCCGAGAGGGAGTTCTGAGATGGCCTGAGGGATCGCGAGAGGAGTCGTGGTATATGGTAGGGCCAATATCTCGTGTTTATTGTTTAGTGGTTCTAGGTAATCTCCGCTGAACGGTTTGGCCAGGTCGATGTCATCGGGAAAACTCTTAACCCATCGGGATAGGGGATGATAATGTAGGCCTGCGATAGTCCCGTCAGATGTGTTGGTCATGGACGATACAAGAGCAAGGGCTCACCAAAAGCCTAGCTCACCTGGAATAGTTGCATCGCGAAGATGCAAGGTGGTCGGATGTTCTGAGCCTCCAATCTGGCTTGTAAACGAGACCGCTGTGTCGACGATCCAAGTGGGGAGGTACATTGGCTAGATTTTTGGATCAGTGAGTTCCGACGGGGTCAGAGCGCTGACCTCTCACCTTGAACTGAGTTCTTTTTATGCCTGCGTCTGCTACCTCTGGCCCTATTTCCGAGTAGATTTAGTGTACCCTCAACTAATCGGAAGTCGGTGTGCTGACCAAATAGTATCTGCGCATAGCCCCGTACTGCAGCACCTAATCCGAACATTGGAGGAACGAGAAGGTCGAGTTTCGCTTGAATCGCCAGTACGTCGTTTCTACAATGTCAAAGCGTATCAAGGCCTGGTGCTTGCATGCGGAGTTGCGGATGACTGACGTGAAGGGAAGAACGCTAACTTTGGAGTGGTATGTTTCAGCAATACTGGAGTAGAATCGCTTCGGGCGTGCATGTTGATATATGCCAATGTTTCTTGACCTTAGTCGCAACTGCAATGCGCGATATCCAAGTAGCATTTTATGGTCAAGGTCAGGAGATAGATGTCATACAAATTAGAAATACACGCTTTGATGACCAATCAAGGGTCTCAGGGATCAACTAGCATGCGACGTGTCCAGTCTTGCCAGCCTCTACCTCTACTCCCCTGCCATCATGGCGCCCTCCTCTCTCTTTACGCTCCTTGCGTTGCTCTTCGCAGCATTAGCTTTAGTTGCTGCCAGCTCAGACTACTACAAAACTCTCGGCGGTAATGCACATCTCGCCGCTCGCTTAGCTCGGAGCTGATATCTTGCGCAGTCGATAGGTCTGCGAACGACGCGACAATCAAGAAAGCCTACAAGAAGTTGAGCAAGAAATACCACCCCGACAAAAACACCACCCCAGAAGCGAAGGATAAGTTTGTAGAGGTTGCTCGAGGTACGTTCATTAGCGCCACGGGCGGGAGACGGCTTTTGCTTACTGGGTATTTAGCATATGAGGTCTTGTCGGATTCCCAAGTGAGTTAAGCTTATTCGTTGTAGTATCTAGCCCCTGACGCCGTGCAGAAACGGGAAATTTACGACCGCCACGGCGAGGAGGGACTGAAACAGCACGAGGGTGGACGAAATGCTCCGGACCCATTCAACATGTTCTCCAGCTTCTTTGGTGGTGGGCACCAAGAACAGCA
>JANWGL010005494.1:0-17568 GCA_025200755.1 Ceratobasidium sp. C01 | reverse complement strand
TATGTCTTAGTTGTCACACAGGTAAGTAAATAGTTCTGGACCAGTTGACATGTCTGATGCATCAATTGGACAGGTGACTTGTGTGGCTCATTTGTTCACTCAGCATGTCGCCAATGTCGGAATGGTGCGCCCTCATCTTCCCAACCCCTCCCACCGACCAACCAACATATGATAGGATTGAAATGATACCATCAAGTGCGAGGGAGGGTCTATGCTTCCTACTCTAAACGCACACGGCGACGTACTCCTACAAGAGTCGCTCTCGATTAAACGATCCCCGCCGCGAGTCAATCGGGGAGATCTTGTCATCTGCGTCTCTCCTGTCGATCCGACACGATTGGTTTGCAAGAGACTGCTGGGTCTACCTGGCGACACCGTATGCGTGGATCCGACGGAGAGTGCGACTAGGCATGTAGAAGTGCCAAAGGGACATATGTGGCTCCAGGGGGATAACTATAATAACTCCCGAGACTCAAGAGTGTATGGACCGGTGCCTATGGGTCTACTCCGAGCACGGGTGATCGCCAGAGTGGGTTTATATATTAATCTCGTCCATCGACAAAGTTAAACTAACATCATTGTAGGTTTGGCCGCTAGCAGACGCCAAGTGGTTTAGGAACCCCTTTGTATACTTAGACGATACTTAAGTCCGCATGCTCTGAGCGTATCGTTTATCATGTCAATTAGTGTGATTTATGTGTTTGGCCGCATAGACCATTTGTTTGGCATGGTATTTCGGGGCGTGTCACGTGATCATCGCTTTCGTCGCGTGACTATTGCAGCTTCCGACGCGACAATGCACCAAGTATTCGACAATGGCGAGATTCTCGGTTTAATCCTAGATCATTTGGAATTGAAACCACACCACTGTCTGATAACTACTTCCCGGAACTTTTTCAAGCAGGCAACCCTTCGCATATGGAGAAACCTTCATACGCCCGAACCCCTCTTGCTACTTATTCCTGGAGCCAAGAAAGTTACGAGGCAAAACGAAGATGTTTATATTGAGGTGCGGACCGTAATTCTGGATTAACCCGTGTGCTGAACCCATCGGTGCTAGTTCCCTCCACCCCCGGTAGACTTCTCGCGGTTTGATTTTTACGCACAATTTGTGCAGACTTTGGCGATTTGCAGTCCCATCCGCCCATGGAGTCGTGCAAATCATATCCACGTGGATGAATCCTGGCAGACTGTCTTGATTCGTGCTCAACAATCAGTACTTTTGCCAAACCTTCGGGAACTAAGGCTGCCAAACCCCCTCAAGGGTGATCCAGTCTTTGGCTTACTGCGTTTCTCTCTCCGTCTGTCAAGGATTTTGAAATAGAGACCGTAGCGCCATACGCTAATGCGGGGTCCTCGTTGGCGGCTGTTGTTCTTAATCTTGCAACTCAGCGCTGTCCTGATGTCGAGAATATTACCCTTTACCTTGGACCCCCCGAGAAAGCCGCTTCTCCTACCAATGACCCTGCTCAGGCACCCTCGCTACATATTATTATGGGAGTTCCTATGTATTTTACTTGGCCAAGTGCAAGGAACCTTCGATCTCTCGTTACCGATGTCCATACTCTTGACGCCGATTCATTCCGAGCTCTTGGGGAACTACCGTACCTAAGCTCCTTGACGATCAACAAACTAGCTGAAAGTCACCATACCCGGAATACTCTGCAGCATCTACCAAGCTCGGTAGGAACTATGACCTTGTCAGATAATTCATTTCCAAGTCTCCGACGTCTCGTTGTTTGTAAAATCCCCAGTGCCGACATTCTACTTCTTTGGAACCACAAGTCCTTAGTTGGAGGGCTAAACCGGGTTGAGCTGGTCGTTCCTTCCGCAATTGGTCGCTTCAAGAACATCCTAGAGATAAATACGCTTTTTTTAAAGTCCTTCCTGCCAGCAATGTGTGCGGGCAGCCCTCAACTCACCGAGCTGCTCATCGACACAACTACCGTGCCAAGACTGGGGACTCATAAATATGACGTGGATCATTTCAAGTGTCTGAGCTCGCTGCCGTTGCAGCGTGTAAAACTCCTTGGAATGTATATATTCTGTATCGACCCAACCGGCGATGAGATCTCGTTCGCAGAGCACGCAGCGACTTTGTGGCCTATGGCAGTGGATCTGGATCTGCGCGATACGGAGATTTTGCCATATGAGCTCCGTCATTTCGCAGTAATACCCAATCTTCGCCGCCTTGTTCTGGAATTATCGGACGCTTGGTCATACGACATGCCAAACCCACCTATGCCTGGAAGCCACCCGCTGCACATACTTGAACTCAGCCAGACGTTTGACTTAGATGATGTCCCAATAGACAAATTTGCGAGGTACTTAATTTTTGACCAGAGCATAGAGTGTGCAAGTCTGATTCTTTTTTTTCTCATAGGTATCTACTATCCTTTTAGCCAAACTTGCAGCAGGTCGTCTATCCTACGGGGAAGGACGTACCGCACATAGCATTGCTGAATCGTTATGTTAGGACGTTTCAAGGGGTCGCCGAAGCCAAGCGACGTATTGCAACGAAATACGGAGCTCGAGAGATTCAGGATTTATTGCCTGCAGAACTTTCGTATTATCTCCTGCGTTGAGCTCGGACCGTCTGTCGTTTTTCGTATATTTGTTCCAATCTTCAAATTCGTTTGTCCTTTGTAGATCATCGCCTTGTTCCCTATCGCTGCTATTGTCTGGTGTGACGCTGTGTACATAAATACCGTACGACTTGGCATGTGGAAGTATCGAGAATACACGTGTTGGTTTAAGAACCTTTTCGTATAGTTAGACGACACTTAAGTCCGCACTAAGCGTATTGCGCGGCATGTCAGCTTGTCCGATATATGTGTTTGTGTATGTGGAGCATTTGTCTAGTGTTGTTTAGTGGTACGAGATAGGTCACGTGACCATCGCAGATCTCGACGTGACCATGCATAAAGTATTCGACAACGGCGAGATTCTTGGTTTAATCCTGGGTCATTTGGAATCGAAATCATTCTATCGCATAATAACCACCTCCCAGAACTTTTCGAAACAGGCAGTCCCTCATTTATGGAGAAACCTTCAAACACCCGAACCCCTCTTGTTGCTTATCCCTGGAGCCAAGAAAGTTACAAAGCAAAACAAAAATATCTATATTGAGGTATGAAAGACGATTACGTATTTTCCCTTTACGTACTGAACACCACAGCCATCTAGTTCCCCCCACCCCCCGCAGATTTCTCGCGGTTCGATTTCTACGCGCGATTCGTGCAAACTCTCGCGATTTTTGGTCCCGACCGCACGTGGAATCAAACGAACCATATCTATCTTGAAGCATCCTGGCAGACCGTTCTATTCCACAGCCAACAATCGTCTCTCTTGCCGAATCTTCGGGAGTTGAAGCTACAAAATTCCCTCAAAGACGATGCAGCCCTTTGGCTTTCTGCGTTTCTCTCTCCGTCTGTCAAAGACCTCAGAGTAGAAATTATACGGTCCTACACCAATGCAGCGTCCTCGACGGCAGCTGTCGCCCTCAACCTAGCCACTCAGCGCTGTCCTGATGTCGAGAATATTACTCTTTACCTTGGTCCCCCCGAGCGAGCCAATTCTCTTAATAATAACGACCCTGCTCTAGCACCTGCGCTGCATATCCTTATGGGTGTTCCAATATCCCTTACTTGGCCAAGCGCTCGAAACCTTCGATCTCTTGTTACCGACGTCTACACGCTTGACGCGAGTTCTTTACGAGCGCTTGGGGAACTACCATACTTAAGCTCCCTGGAGATTCGCAAACTACCAGACATTCATTACTTTCGAAACACCCCTCTGCATCTGCCGAGCTCAGTAGGAACTATGATTTTGTCCAATAATTCGTTCCCTAGTCTCAGACGTTTTGCTGTTTATCAAATTCCCCAGGCCGATATATCACTCCTTTGGAACCATAAGCGTCTGGTTGAAGGGCTGAACCGGGTTGAGCTGACCATTCCGCTCACAACTAATCGCTTCGAGGGCGACCTGGCGACAAATAAGTCCTTTTTGAAGTCCTTTTTACCGGCGATGTGTGCGGGGAGTCCTCAACTCACCGAGCTCATCATCGACGGTTCATCCACGCCAGACTCGCGGACCCCAAAACTAGACGTGGATCATTTCAAGTGTCTGGGTTCGCTACCATTGCAGCATGTAACAATTGTTGGCATTGATCTTATCCATATCGACCCGAAGGGCGATGAAGCATCCTTTACCAAGCATACGACTACCCCGTGGCCTATGGTACTTGATCTAAATCTGCCCGACACAAAGATTTCCCCGTTTGAGCTTCACTATTTTGCAACGGTCCCCAACCTTCGCCATCTTGCTCTGAACTTTTGGGACGATTGGCCGGACGATACCCCGAATCTGGCCCCGGCTGATGAACCCCCGCTGCATACACTTGAATTCACCCGACAGCATAATTTGGCTAACGTCCCAATAGACAAATTTGCTAGGTACTTAATTCTTAATCGGGGCACATAGCGTACTAATCTGATACTGTTCGTCTATTGTAGGTATCTGCTATCGTTTTGGCCGAACCTGCAACGAGTTATCTACCCAACGGATGCGCGCTCACCAAATATCGCCATGCTGAACCAATACATTCGGGTGCTTCAGGGAATCACTGAAGTCAAGCGACGTATTACAAGGAAGTATGGAGTCCAAGAGGCGCAAGATTTATTTCCAGCGGAACTCTCGTATCTCCTGCGATAGACTCGGGCGTTCAGTATTTAACTATCTGTGTTTTGCGCTTTAGTTTTGTTTGTACATAACATCATTTTGGTCCCCCGGCGTTGCATACATGAATAAAACACGTCTCGCCATTATAGCCTTTCAGTCACCTAGTCGTATCGAACTGCTATCCGTTTCTGAAATTATGTGGGGCTCGCCAACCCTGAGCTCACATATGTCAGGTGGTGTGATAATTATTGGGGTACATGTACCCTACAGCCGCCTACAGTATGAGCATCGAAAAAACTCCAAACTGTGGAGAGCTTATTGGCTTCATTTTGGCTTCACGAATACAATGGCTTGCACTTGAATTTTGCTGATCTTTGAGAAACTTTTAGGCAAGAGGCGAACCACCTCTGGAATGAATAACTTACGAGTCTGCCTTCATGATCTGGTTAAACCAAGGTGTACTTTGTTTGGGATTTATTTGGTATTTCATGGTGAGGGCGATCACGTGATCAACCGAATCCACCTCTAAGCGACCATGTACTTGCCCGAGCTGCTCAACAACAGCGAGATCCTCAGTTTGATTCTGGGACATTTGACCACAGGCACATGTGCTCGCATGCTTACTACCTCCCAAAGTTTCTTCAAACAGGGAGCCCCTCACGTCTGGAGAAACCTTCCAACGCCTCAACCGCTCTTATTGCTTATCCCTGGAGTCAAGACAGTTACGAAGCAAGACCAAAGCGTTTGGATCGAAGTATATATTAAGCTTTCTCTTTATTGCTTTATGTACTAAATACACTTTTGATTTAGCTCCCTTCGCCCTCGGCAGACTTTTCGCGATTCGATTTTTATGCACGATTTGTGCAGACTCTGGCAGTTTTCGGACCTAACAACGCGCAAGGTTATTCAAACGAGTTTAATATTGGCGTTTCGTGGCAGACTCTCCTATTTCGCGCCCAACAATCGACTCTCTTGCCGAACCTTCGAGAGTTAAAGCTGAACAAGACTTTCAGGCCAGATGACGATCCAGCCCTATGGCTTACTGCGTTCCTTTCCCCATCTCTCAGAACATTCGTAGTTGAGAGTTTACAGCCATATGCTCACGCGGAATCTTCGATGGCTTCTGTTGCCCTTAGGCTAGCCACTCAAAGGTGCCTCGATTTGGAGAATATCACGCTTTATCTAGGCCCTCCAGAACCAGCGAATTCGCTTAACAACAGCTCTCCTACTCAAGTTTCCGTGCTGCACATCCTCATGGGGGCGCCTATCTCTCGTACTTGGCCAAACGCACGGAACCTCCGATCGCTTGTTACCGACGTCTATACTCTTGATACAGACTCGTTACTAGCGCTTGGAAAATTACCACGTTTGGATTCTCTGGAGATTCGGAGACTGCCCGAAAAACATAATGAAATAAACCCTCCTGAGCGACTGCCAGCTTCTGTAAAGGCCATGGTCTTCCCGGGTGATTCATTCCCTAGTCTACGGCGTCTTGTCGCTCACAAGATACACAATGATGATGTTTTGCTCCTCTGGAACCTCAAACCACTAGTTAAAAACTTGAAACAGGTTGAAGTGACTGTTTCACTTGGACTCAAGCGACTATCGAGACAGGAACGCGCGAAGTGCGAGCCGTTCTTAACTCCGTTTTTACAAGCTTTATGTGCTAGAAGTCCTCAACTTATGGAGCTACTAGTTCACACGCCAGCCGGCCCCGGGAAGCTGGGAGTGTCGTACATAGATGTGGATAACTTCAGGTGTTTGAGCGCACTGCCGTTAAGGCGCGTGGAGCTTGTTGGTATACACATATATTGCCGCGACGCGGGGAGCAACGTATTGGCGTTTGTTCCCCATGTCTCTACCCTTTGGCCACTGGTGGTCGATCTAAACTTACCGCACCAGATGGTTCACCCATACCAACTACATTATTTTGGCATGATCCCTAGCCTTAGTCGGCTTCTCGTAAACTTGGTCGATAGTTGGCTACAATATGAACCGACCCCACCCACATATGACGATCGTCCTCTCCGTACGCTGGAACTTGGGAGTGCGACAGAGCAGGTCCTCGAGTCTGTTCCGATGGACCAATTTGCGAGGTATGTGCTCCTTAACTAGGAGGTGCGGTTGAGTAATGTATTGCCATTCAATAACAGGTACTTGCTCGCTTTCTGGCCAAACTTACGACATATCGTTCAACTTAGCGGGAAGAGCTCGACAACCATGAAGTTGCTGAACCAGTCTATTCGAGTGTCTCAGGGGATTGCTGAAGTCAAACAACGTATTTCGAGGAGATACGGGACTCAAGAGATGCATGACTTATTTCCTGTAGAACTTATGGACTTTCTTCTGCGTTGATCCAAGGCATTTGGACTTATCTAGTCACAGTGCTCACTATTATTCTGTATATTTGTCTAACGACATGTACCGCGAGGTACCTAATGATGTTTACCGTAAGATACTACCCGAAATATAATGTAGCTGATCTATAGCCGTTTTAAGGCCACGGCTCTCATCTTATTGACAGGGCTCGGTCTCGTCCAGTGAGGCACGTGAGGAGCTTCGCCCTTAGATGGGCCGCATTCAGATAACGTCCCAAACCCGTATCTCCGCATATCCCTGATTACTCTTTTATACGCCTTGTTCGCTCGTCTTGGTTTTCGCGCGGTTTGGCCCTGTGGTCATGTATATATCCCTCCCAATAAAACAGCGAGGCACGTGATTTCAAACACATCCCCTTGACGCGACCATGCACAAGGTATTCGACAACGGCGAGATTCTTAGCTTGATTCTTGGACATCTAAGCACACAAATATGCGCTCGTCTAATTACTACCTCCCAGAACTTTTTCAAACAGGCAGCCCCTCACATCTGGAGGAAACTTCAAACACCCCGACCCCTCTTGTTGCTTATCCCCGGAGCGAAGAAAGTTACAAAGCAATACAACGTTATTTATATCGAGGCAAGCATGAATACACAGCCCTCTATCTTATCTATTAAACATAGTAGCGATCTAGCTCCCTCCGCCTTCAGCAGACTTCTCGCGATTCGACACCTATGCTCGATTTGTACAGACTCTGGCGATCTTCGGACCCCGAAACATGTGGAGCGTTTCGAACGAGTTTTGCATTGACGAGTCATGGCAGACTCTCTTATTCCGCGCTCAACAATCGACGCTCTTACCGAACCTTCGAGAATTAAAGCTAAACAAGGATTTTGGGCCAGACGACGACCCAACCTTATGGCTCGCGGCGTTCCTCTCCCCATCTCTCAATACGTTTTCTTTTGAGAGCGTACAGCCATACTCCAACCCGGCGTCTTCGATGGCTTCTGTTACTCTGAGGCAAGTTACTCAACAGTGCCCCAATCTGAAAAGTGTCACGCTCTATCTGGGTCCCCCCGGGCGGGTTAGTTTGTTTGACAATCCTGCTCAAAATTCCGTGCTACATCTCCTAATGGGGGCGCCTATGTCTCGTACATGGTCGAGCGCACAAAATCTTCGATCGCTCGTGACCGATGTTTATACTCTCGATAAAGACACATTACTAGCGCTTGGAGAATTACCGCACTTAGACTCTCTGGAGATTCGCAAACCCGCCGAAAAACATTACGCAAGCAATCCCGAGCGCTTGCCGACTTCTGCACGAACCACAACCCTCTCAGAGAATTCATTCTCCAGTCTACGGTCTCTCACTGCTTACAAAATGCACAACGACGATATTCTGTTCCTCTGGAACCTTAAACCGCTAGTTCAGAACCTGAATCGGGTTGAACTGACTGTTCCACTCGCGCCTAGTCGGATTTCAAAACACGAACAAGTGAAAGCCGAGCCGTTCTTAACTCGGTTCTTACCGGCTCTGTGCGCCGGAAGTCCTCAACTTACCGAGCTCCTGATCGACAACCCATCCGGCACAGTGGAACTCGGGGTCTTGAGTCTAGATCAGGAAAACTTCAAGTGCTTGAGCGCGCTACCATTACAGCGCGTGGAGCTCGTTGGTATGCACATATATTACACTGATTCTGGGGGCAAGACACTGGCATTTACTCGTATTGTGTCCTCTCTCTGGCCCCTGGCGGTTGATCTGAATCTGCCGAACCAGATGGTTTATCCATACGAACTACATTATTTTGGTACTATTCCCAACCTCCGTCGGCTCGTTATAAACTTGGTCGATGCTTGGCCAACACACGAACCAACCCCACCCACGTACAATCATCGTCCTCTGCGTACGTTGGAACTTGGCTATGCGACAGAGCGGGATTTCGAATCTATCCCGATACGTGAATTTGCGAGGTACGTACTACTTCGTTAGAGAGCATAATCAAGTAATGTAGGATGGTTTACTCGCAGGTATTTGCTCTTATTCTGGCCGGGTTTACAACAGGTTGTTGGGCCTAGCAGTGGGCGGTCGGCAAACCTGAAGTTGCTGAACCAATCTATCCGGATGTCTCGGGGCATTGCTGAAGCCAAACGACGTATATCGAGGAAGTACGGGGCTCGAGAGGTGCACGATTTATTACCTGCGGAACTTATGGACTTTCTTCTGCGCTGAATCCAGGAGTTTGTATCTTTGTTTCCGAGCTTTGAATTTTCAGCGATTGTTTACACACCAAGTACAATACTACTATATGGTACTCTTTCTATTTTTGCCTACCGGGAGGTTGGATGAATAGCGATATTTATCGTAAAATGCTATCTAATTTTGAAATTATGCTTCCTAAGTGTTACGTAGCGAGGTGATTATTTGAGTGGTACGGCCGTCTCAAAAACCTACAGCCACGGCGTTTGTCGTAAGTCGCTATCCAATCTTTCTGGCCGTACTATAGCATGAGCATAGTAAACATTCCCAAGGCCACAACTCCCGATCCCGCTGCTAACAGTTAGGAGACCGTGACGCTGAGCCAGTGAAGCGGCACGGTGGGTTCTGAGCTCGAGAGCAGCCCGGCGCTTAGACCAACACACATTAGTCATCTGAGCCTCGTACCTACGAAGCGACTCCCACCTCCCCGAGACTATCGTCATCCGTTCCCACCCTTGGCGCACAAGTCTTTGCGTCCCACCTCTTCCCGCCTTCCGATTGATTGCAACATTCTCCCATCCTAACCCTCGAGTCGGGATGCCGGTCATACCCGCGCGTTACTTGGGGCCGCACATCCCCCACTGCCACCAGTCAGAATGTTGTATTCAGCGGCCCGTAGGCACGTCTCGTGTATTTAGCAAAATATATCACCGAACCTCCGTCTGTCCGTTACACCATCCTCATGCCGACAGCGACAGCCCCGACCTCAGTATTTGGTCTCAGAAAGCGAGTGAAACACGTGATCTGAGGTCAACCTCCTTTATGCGGCCATGCACAAAGCACTCGACAACGGCGAGATCCTTAGCTTGATTCTAGGTCATTTGAACAGACAAATATGTGCTCGTCTGATTACTACTTCTCGGAAATTCTTCGGGCAGGCGACACCTCACATCTGGAGAAAACTTGATACACCTCAACCCCTCCTGTTGCTTATCCCCGGAGTTGAGAAAGTCACAAAGCAACATAATAGTATTTATATCGAGGTACGGATGAATACTCCACTCTATACCCCAATGCACTGAACATATGAGTGAATTAGCTCCCTTCGCCCTCGGCAGACTTTTCGCGATTCGACCTCTATGCTCGATTTGTGCAGACTCTGGCGATTTTCGGATCCAGAAACCGATGGGACCGTACAAATGAATTTCACATTGATGAATCATGGCAAACTCTCTTATTCCGCGCCCAACAATCGACTCTATTGCCGAATCTTCGAGAGTTAAAGCTAAACAAGGATTTTGGGCCAGATGACGATCCAGCTCTATGGCTCGCTGCGTTCCTTTCCCCATCTCTCAAAACGTTCGTATTTGAGAGTTTACAGTCATACTCCAACCTAGCGTCCTCGATGCCTTCCGTTGCCCTCAGGCTAGCCACTCAAAGCTGTCCAGATCTGGAAAACATCACACTCTATCTAGGTCCCCTAGAGCGGGTCAATCTATCGATCAACGATTCTCCTGCTCGAGCTCTACGTATTCTCATGGGGGCACCTATGTCTCGCACTTGGCTAAGCGCGCGGAGCCTTCGATCACTCATTACCGACGTCTATACTCTCGACGCCGACTCATTACTGGTGCTTGGGCAATTGCCACACCTAGATTCTTTGGAGATCCGCAAACCACCCGAAGGTTACTTCATAAGCGGCAGTTTGAATCGACTGCTAGATTCTGCGAAAACCACAACCATCCCGGATGGTTCGTTTACGAGCCTACGGCGCCTCGCCGTTTACAACATGCATAATGACGATATCTTGCTCCTCTGGAATCTCAAACCACTAGTCAAAAATTTGAATCGAGTTGAGGTGACTGCTTCACTCGGAGGTGGACGAATATTCAAAAACGAACGAGTGCAACACGAGCCGTTCTTGACACCATTCTTACCAGCTTTGTGTGCCACAAGCCCTCAGCTCACGGAACTACTAATCGACAACCCATCTGGCACAGAGGAGCAGGGAGTCCTGAATTTAGATCTGGAACATTTCAAGTGCTTGGGCTCGCTTGCATTGCAGCGTGTAGAACTCATTGGTATCCACATATATCATTCCGATGAGGAGGATAATATATCGACGTTTACTCGTTTTGTGCATACTCTCTGGCCTCTGGCGGTTGATCTGTACCTGCCGAATCAGAAGATTTACCCAAACGAACTGCACCACTTTGGCAAGCTTCCCAACCTCCGTCGCCTCGTGACAAACTTGGTCGATGATTGGTTTACACCCGAAATAACCTGGCCCGTTCACGATGATCACCCTCTGCATACGCTGGAACTTGGTCACGGGACACAAGAAAATCTCGAATTTGTCCCGATACGTGAATTCGCAAGGTATGTCTCCTTAGTTAAAGAGCACGGCCGATTAACCTAGTATGACTTATTGACAGGTATATGCTCTCGTTCTGGCCAAACTTGCGACGAGTCGTTGGACCTGGCGAAGTGCGCTCGACCAGCATTGAGCTGCTGAACCAATCTATTCGAATGTCCCGGGGCATCGCCGAAGTCAAACAACGTATTGCGAGGAAATACGGGGATGAGGAAGTGCATGATTTGGTTCCCATAGAACTTATGGATTTCCTCCTACGTTGAGCCCCGAAGGTTGGACGTATAGGACTTGCCTGCTGTAAATTAGAGGAATGCCGATGTTTGTTGTAAAGTGCTATCCTATTTTTGAGGCTCCGATACCAGAAGTGTCACGTGGCGGGATGGCTGTTCAAGTGGCGTGAGCGTCCCGTAAACCCTACAGCCACCTACACCATGAGCGTCAACAAAGTCCTCAACAGCGCAGAGCTTCTCGGTCTAACCTTGGGGTTTTTGACCACGTCAAACTGCGCTCGCTTGATCTCCACTTCGAGAAACTTCTTCGAGCAAGGAAGTATCCATGTTTGGAAAAACCTTCTCACTGCAAAACCACTTATACTGCTTATCCCTGGGGCACAAGAAATTGAGCTAGAAAACCACCAGTTTACTATCCGTGTGAGTGGATTGGCGCATGTTCTTTCGAACGATAGGTTCACCTTATTCGCGCTAGCTTCCACCTCCTCCTGGGGACTTCACTCGGTTTGATGTGTATGCGCCGCTCGTTCAGTCTTTGACAACTTTTGGGCCAAAGAGAGGGAAATATTTTACCAGGTTCGATATCGACTCTTCTTGGCAGACGCTCGAGCTCCGCGCTCGTGAATCAATTCTTTTGCCAAATCTCAAAGAATTTTCATTGCACCATAATTTTAAGCAAGATGACGAGCCTATTCTTTGGGTCTCTGCTTTTCTCTCTCCAAGTCTCACTGCTTTCAATGCAGTAAGAGTACAGCGAGGGAACTCGGCTGCTGCAACGACCTCAACCCTGTCCATCATATTAAAATTAGTGGCTCACAGTTGCCCAAATCTCGAATCACTCACGCTCTTTCTCGGTTCTTCGACTCGCAATCAAGATAGCTCTTCTCTTTTGCGTATAATCCTCGAGGAACCGGTCTCTCGTACTTGGCAGAAATTTCGAAATCTAACTCTGCTTGTGACGGACGTCAACGTTCTTGATGCCAAATCCTTGTCGTCACTTGGACAACTGCCATATTTGGCCTCCATAGAAATACGTGGCACGGCTCAGATCCACCCCTACGCAGCAGAGCGCTTACCAGGTTCAGCACGACATACAAACCTCCCTGAAAGCTCATTCCCTAGTCTCCAACACCTAGTCATTCTCGGAGTGCATTTTGATGACATTGCAACTATATGGGATCTAAAACCCGTAGTTAAAGGGCTCACACACCTTAAAGTGCTCGCTAATCATGCAGCGGACGCACTGGGCACGGCTGAACGATTGGGGTCTCAATTCCTGATGCTCCTATCCGTTCGCAGTCCTGGACTTACGGATCTTTCCATCAAATTCATGCCTGGTGGTGCCAAAGATGACGTTTCAGTGGCGCTGAACCTTGAAAAATTCAAGTGTCTAGCAAAGCTACCTTTGCAGCGAGTAGAGATTTTACGAGTGCGCTTACACAGTTTTAAGGCAACCCACGACAACGGGCCGCCCATTACTAGCGAAATGGCTGCCATTTGGCCCAAAGTAGTTGAGCTCAGGCTGCCAGACCAGCCCATGACATTAGACCACCTCTACTACTTTGCTGGGCTACCGAATCTTCGTCATCTGGTATTAAACGTTGATTGGAGCGAGGGCTGGCCGGTTCGAGGGCCTGTTACACCCGCATCTAGAGATCTGCTATTCCACACTCTTGAATTTAGTAAAAGGCCAACAAGTGAATTTCAGTCGGCTGGGATAGAAGAATTAGCGAAGTACGCTGGGTTTCTAGAATATGTATCATATGGTTTGTTAACTTGACTTGCCTCTCGCAGATACTTTCTCTCGTTTTGGCCGAACTTGGGAACAGTTGTAATCCCTGATGCAACCCCCGGAAGCCCCAAGATAATGAACATAAGCACGCTGAACTTGTGCATCCAAATGTTTCGAGGGCTGGCTGAAACGAAGCGGCGCATTAAGCAACAATATGGGGAGGAAGCGGTGAAGTCTCTGATACCTTTCGAGCTGCATCAGCTGTATAAATAGTACTAGGATTCTATATTCTCTCGTTAGTATTAAACATCCTGTTATGTTGTTGACTGCCTCATAGGCTATTCGTGGAAGCGTCCCTATGAATGTAATCCACCCATCTTGGAGGTTGTACTTGTTTGGGCACCACGGTAAACAAATGAAAATATTGCCAGGCCCGGATCCGGGGGTCCATTTTCCACGTCGACTTGGTTTGTGGCATGGGCTGGGATTCTATGGATTCGGATTCTGACTCAAACTTTGACGACGAAGCCGGCGATCAGCTGCCAATAATGCCTAACTTTCTTGATGACCCAGACTGGCCCTTTGCCGCTCTTGCCTCTCTCAGCAACGAACTATGCGACGTCTCTGAATCTAACACACAAGGTCTGGCTCCTTGCTATGTTCTTGACCATGCCCATAATAACTAGTACGATTATACGGCTCCGTCGACTAGATCTACTAGCGTGCGACCAAGACTCGTTCGATTCATTAAAAAAACATACTCTCGATCCCGAGTCTGTTCGACCGAAACTATCCCTTGGAAGAGAATGGAGGAGGCTTTATACTGATGCTATCCTAATGAGAGCTCTCGATATTCTTACTAGGGGGGCTAGAGAGGACTACCATATCGATGCAGGCACTATGACTCAGCCCAAAGGTGGGCTCAACCTCGCCGACTTGCCCGATCCCTTTCGTTGCATAACTCAAAGAGAGAACCAAATGACAATCACACAGATTGGGAGCAGGTGGTTCGTTCAGTTGACTTGGCAATCGTCCTCGCCGGTGCTCCAGGCGAGGGAAGACTCGATTTGGCCTACTCGTGCATATCTTATATTCAACATCGATACCTCCCATTCCCTCCTCCTTCACCTCGATCCCGTAATTCTCCTACGAGCCACATAGCCCCTTCTGATACACCGGATCTCACTCGCCCGATCCAAAGCATCAACCCTCTACCCTCTCTATCCATGTTTCCCGATCTCGCCCAGCGTCCCTTTGTCCTCCCAGGATATGCGAAAGACTGGCCTGCCACGGAAAACTGGAAGTCCGCTTCATATCTCCGTTCGTGTGCAGGCCGTGGACGAGTAGTCCCCGTCGAGCGAGGAGGAGACTATAGGGAAGACGATTGGGAAGTGGATTTGATGCCCTGGGAATCTTTCCTAGACGGTATTGGCTGGGGAAAGGGCGAAGCCGAGTTGGACCCAGGAAGATCTCGGGCGACGAATGATGACAACGCAGGCGTTGAAGATTCGGCAGGGCTTTATTTAGCCCAGCATTCGCTCTTTACGCAGTTTCCAAAACTGCGTGCGGACATACTAGTCCCTGATTACGTCTATACTTCGCCCGGAGCACATCCTGATCGACCCGAAGGTACGCAAGTATTCCTCATCTAACGAAGCTCGGGCGAATAATTCTTTTTGGAATAGCCTATTTAGGCCCGCCTGGAAACGATGAACAACTCGTGATCAACGCATGGTGCGGCGGACGTGGGGCTAACAGCCCGGCGCACACTGTATGTTCATTTATCCTTCAAACCGCCAACTACATACACATTGCGACCCACTCACGCTCGATTAGGACCCATACTATAACATCTATGGTAACCCCACTCCCCACTTTACCTTACCTCGCTCACATCTCCTGTTCCGTAGTCCAAGTTGTAGGCTTCAAATCCATCTGGCTAGCTCCTCCCGAGGCCTCGACTGGGATGTATGCGTTCGCCCGCCCCACAAACCCAGAGCAAACCAAACCATCTACCCCCGAAAGCAGTTCAACAGAGACAGGATACAAGGATGCTGGGGGAAAAGACCCTAAACGAGAAGGGATGTTAGGAAATACTTCTTCTCTGGACGTTTTTGCTCTCTCCTTGACCTCGGACCTCGAACAGATACAAACCTATCCCCACTTTAACGAGCGCGCTCTGCCCCTCGCGCAAAGTACGATTCTCGGCCCTGGAGACGCGCTCATTATTCCGCCAGGGTGGTGGCACGCTATGCGTGGTGTGGGTGGAGGGAGCTTCAGTGTTAGTTTTTGGTTCTAGTGCTCTACGGTAGTATTTGTTTGAGTTCCGGCTGCGAGGCAGGTCGCATACTTGAGCGCGAAGTCTGAAACGTATGCTTAAACATTTAGCTAGTGGCACTTAGAGCACCACAAATAATTAAGTATTCATTAAGAACGCTATACAGTTGCTCAGACGAAGAAGTCGAGCGCCAAGAAAACTCTTCGTATTATCTCTTCATCCTACCCATTCCCCCATTTCACCGATCCCAAAGCTTCGATTGGTTCTTCACCAATTCCGCCCCCTTCACCAGTCGCAGCCGCTTGCCCAGTCCGAAGCGCAATCCCTTGCTTGACCTTAGCTCCGTTCTTCAAGAACTTTCCAGAAATAATCTTCAACTCGCCTACAATCCGCCACATGCCCATCAGTCACGGTTCCCTTTTGGCTTGAATGTGAGCGCACCCTTAATCTTATCCTTCAACGAGGCTTTGGACCGGCTTGTCGAACTTGACCATAGACTAGTACGTTTCGACGACACGCTGGGTGGTTTCGAATTCGACTCAGATTTCCTACCAGACCGCTGTAAGCCACGAAACTAAATGAGCGCCCTACTCTACTCCAAATAACACTATAGTATACTCACATTTCGCACCCACTGCGTGCCATTCCCGCCATCCGTGTCACCGTTTATCCTCTGCCTGTCCGCGGACATCCAGCTTCGACTCCACAACCTCGAGAAAAACCCATCCTCCCCACTAGCGGTGGCATTGTTCCTATTCTCTGTGAAAGCATTGTTCCTCTCCTCAACGTAGACGTTGTTTCTCTCTTCAACGAAAGCATTATTTCTCTCTTCAGGGGCAGCGCTTTCATCCTCTCCCATGACGGCGTCGTCTTCAACCTCGATATCTTCAACCCTGCCGTTCTCAGAGGTACCCTCGCCTACGAAGTGTCAAAAGTGGGTTGAAAGGCAAGGGAAAAAAGACGAACCTGGAAGCGAAGATGTAGCGTCTTTCTCAGGCGCCCCAGAGGACCCAACTTCAACTTCCTAAACACACTAAATGAGTACATATTTTCCTTAAATACGTAGAGCGTACCTCGGGTGCCTCCGCGATCGGTAGTTTAAGCGCCGGAGACGGGTCACGGACTAAACACATCCACACAGTATCAACACATTGTCAGGGGTTGCTCGGAACGATGAGACCTAAATGACGCACCGAGGAGCCCACCTAACATGCCTTGCGCACGCAACAGTAATCCAGGAGACGCCGAGGGCGGAGGAGGCGATGGAGAGGTTTGTGTATCTCCGATATTAACGAAAGTGGATCCATTCCGAGCTTGAGTTTGCCTGGGGTTGTTGCTGAGATTACCAATGACGCTTACGGGGAGGGCTGAAAATGCGGCCTGGCCAACTGTACCAAGTGCAGCGGAGAGATCTTCGTAGAGTGTGGTTTGAAAGGCAGTCGTCGATTGTTGGCGGGAATCTACATCACCAGCATCATGAGCTTTGTATAAGAGGCGAGAGCAAGCTAGGCGTACCCGGAGAGCGAATCCACGCGCCAGGAGGCTGAACGCCCGGCGTCGGTACCACACCGGGAGTGTCCGTAGGCGCACCGCTAGGTATGTGGCTAAGCGCGCTTGCATTGGGATCGGTGGTAAGATTCCCTCGAGAGTCCATAAACACGCCCGCTGGACATTCAGCAGGATTCGGTTCGGCGCCGAGAGGAATCGGAGCAGTTGCCTTGGGTGCATCGGCAGAGACGGCGTCCATCCCTTCTACG
>JANWGL010005484.1:0-14968 GCA_025200755.1 Ceratobasidium sp. C01 | reverse complement strand
GGTGGATACTGGTGGAAGTCGATAAAACTCCGCCAGATGGGCTTAATTTCCAAAAGTAATGCAGCTACCCTTCAATGTAATTTGGCTTTTACTCAACGAATAGCTCACGGATCTCGCTATGATTTGGCACACGGATAGCCTACATGTGTGTATGCATTTGGTATTAATACAAGAAGACGATAGACTCTGTCCCTCGTGAGTTGTTGCTCATTTACTGCAGCGGTATCACGTGCTGCATTTCTTTTGTGAGCCACTGTATATACCAGCAGGGATGGAAGAAGGGATCTTGAAGGTAACCTTCCCGCAGGCGGCGTTCATCACATCAGTGCCCCAGTAGTCTTTAGAAACGAGGCCGGTCTGGGCAACTTTGAACCAGTTGGCCGAAGAGCCGACAGCAGTGGCTGCGTTATCGACCTTGGCCCTATGATAGATTATAAACACGAGCAAAAATATTGAGTTATGCGGCAGACTTACATGTAGATGATACTAGGTCCGCCGTGGTTACCCCCAATTGCTTCGTTAGAGCAGCTTCGGTCACCCGGCTGCTGGTGCATCTCGACACTCACAGTAGAGCCCGCAGCGACCGAGCAGAGCCCAGTGGTCGACGCGGCGTTGGCGTTGCATGCAATGTTCTACGAGCATAGTTGCATCTCAGCAAAAAGAGGTAGAGAGATGAATCTGAGAGACTTACTGTGCTGGTGACGCTGGTGACGGGCGAGTTACCAGCAGGCTTACGGACGCATTTACCAGCCTGGTCGACGTTGCCAACCCAGAATTGCTGGAATGTAGCGTGAGCTTGAACACCAGAGACGGCGAGGAATGCAGCGGCAAGCGAGGTAAATAGCATAATGAACCAGAAAAAAGGCGGGAAACAGTAGCTGCTCCCTATCCACCGCTAGTTGCGAGCATTTTAAGCCACTTCCGGGGAAGAACCTAAACGAGTAAATCTTCGCCTGTACGTTGAATCTACCATGAGGAGCGGCATGTCATTGACAGAAGTCGCGAATTTGAGAGCATGGGGAACAAGAACACGGCGGTAATTCTTAAAACTCTAGGTTCTCAAGCACATTCTCCGAGTTTATGCCCGATCTTGGGTAGACGGGCGATAGGGTGTTAATGGAGTCACGAACTGCATAGCTGTTCCCCGGGGCCGCAGGAAACTAAGTCCTACAAACGGGTAGATAATATATGGATCACGCTGAGCTGAATTTCTGAAACACAAGCAAGTTGAATGGTAGAGTAGGCACAACCTTCGGCGCGGGTACTGTATTTGCCAAGAAGTTGTCATTCAACCAAATGACATGTAAGAAGTCCAGGTAGGCGTGGTTAAGGTCCGAGTGCGAGTAATCCAGGGTAATTGAGTCAGTAGAAAGTAAGGGGGTATGTTCGATTCGCCCCGGCAAGTTGCTTCCTAACATAGCATTTTGCCGAGGCACCGAGAAGGATGCGGTTGATGCGAAGTTAGCCAGTTCGTCACATTTAAGTAGGTGGTCAAAAAATCAGAGGATTATTAAATGCGTCTGGCTTAAAATTGGGAGGAAGAGATACCGGGCCTAGTGAGTATACAGCGCAAGGCCTAGTGGAAGTTACGGTCTTGAGCAGGTCCAGTCAAAGTCACGTGCCCGACAAGTCGAGCTCCCCCGTGCCAACCGAACACGTATGGCTCGCTCAAAATCCAAGCCAACTGTAGCAAGACCGATGATCATTTCAATATCATTATCGGACAGCTCCATGCCTGGATGGCTGGAGCTCTTCCCTGTTTAACTGATAATGATTCTGAGCGGGAGAAACGAACTTGACATGATAAAGGGAACGAAATGTGCACAATATGCCTAACGATTAGACGAGAGTCTTGGTTTGATCCGAGAAAAAGGAGGACTGGATGAATTAATCCTCCCGTGATCGGGTTGAGGCTGCTCTTCCGCCTATGGAAGTGGACTGTGTGATGATTTCGCTGCCCGGCCGGGCCGCTGAGATGTCACCCTGGCCATCAGGCCCGACAATGGCCCAAAAATAAACCATATAATTCTACCTCGTTTGTTGGAATATTCTACTCGTGCTCTTGCTAGAAGGTCGGTACACTCTGTGAAAGCTGTTGAGCGCCCGATGGGTGTTTCTCCCGATGGAAGCATATCACTTGAATCGCCAAGGCACTTTAGACCACAAGGGCAAACACTCTCAAATATACTAGAATTGACAACGCAGAAGATCTCCAGCCAACTCTGGGTGTGATTGGAATATCAACTGAGCCTGAACGAGATGACGTGCATTGGAATTGCGATGCAGTATCAGCAGCTTCATGGTACTTTATATTACACAGATGATTGAGTCCACGTTGGGCCGGCGGTCACCAGGAGCATGTAGACGCGGTTTTCTAAGGGGGATAGCGGTGGGGCGAGAAGAGGTGTGAAGGCTCTGCGAGATGTAGTCACGATAGTTAGAAATGGACGTGTATCGTGTGCTGCGTTGGGTTGTGTTAGTTCATATAGGCCGGTTTGAACGAAAGTGTGGGGGGAGGGAACACTGTATCCTATATCAAAGATAGAGGACGTATACAGGAGGAAGAGGGGGCCACATGGCTCGGATGGTACCAACGATATCCAGCGTGAGTAGCATTTATAATTACAGGATAAACATAGGCAGTTATGCTGTCCCCAGCTTCTTCTCATAGCAGCTCGACCATGTCGCATGTTCATAATACCCAAACCTCGGAATCGGGAGATACCCGTTTCTCTCATAAAACCTGATCACATCATGCCCAAACACCTCAGTATCCTCCCCGAACCCATAACCAATCTCTCACCTCATAGCATCTTGCTGTCGATCTCCCGTCTCTAACCTCAATGCCTTTACACCTATCGCATGCGCATATCGTTCGAGTGCCATGAGGACTGATAGAGCAGCACCTGTGCCGCGTACGTTTTGAACCGCATACATACGCTTTATCTGAGTGTGAGCGTGGGAATAATCAGTGGGCTGGTGGCTAAGGTAGAATCGCATTTACAATACCTCCATATATCCATCACCGAGGTCCCTCAAAGACCCGCATGCAATAGGAACTGATTCCAACTGGGTTGCTCCAGCTACATCAGGGTTCTCGATAATGGGAACGGGGTAAGCGACGAGGAAGAGAGCGATATCGTCCGCTGTGGGTTTAATCCCTGGTTCTTTTCCTTTTTCTCTCATTAAATATTTAAACATTTGTCAAGCAAGTAATTGACTTACCAGGCTCACCATATCGGATATCAAGCTCAGCTTGTTGAGCATCGCGAAGGGCGGCTCCTATCGGATCGGACCACGACATTTCCTCAATGCGGAAATTTTCTACTAGAGCCGCACTGCCATTCTTGGACTTTCTCGTCGTTGTAATTAATATTGGGAAGGGATGTTGGTCGTCTGGGCCGAGTCTGACAATAGGTTGCATGGTGGGGCTTAGACGCAGGGAAGGTTGTGGCTGACTCGCACGCGGCTATGTTCTGCACAGCCTCACGCAGCTCGATCTTGATTCAAGGTTTCCGGAAATTCAACCCATCAAACTTTTCGGTTTATTCAAATCATTATTGCTGACCAGCACCGATAAATCATTTCCAAATGGTGAGTCGATCATCAGGCCCTGGTTTCCAATGGTAAATAAAGACACCACCCCCCGTTGCCTTCCTGGAACGGTAAGCCATAACTCGTTCCTGCGACCATTCTGTTTAAAGACCTTGAAATTCTGCTAGCATTCGTCCTAAAATTTTGAGACAAAACAAAGTTTGTGGCCTTGCCGCGGGCCATTTCTAGTCTGGCACTATGGTGCGGGTGGATGATTGCCGATACAATAGATAAAGCCTGGCGTGTAGAGGCAGAAGTATAAATTTAGGCTAATATATATTGCCGTACCAGCAGGCCAACAAGATACTTACTCACCTGAATTGAGGGCGGTTACAGTCGCGTGAGCATGACTGAAGGCGCAAGACGCGCTTTGAACCGCGATGACCACGAGCCCCCCGGGTTCCGTGTGTCGAGGACGATGAAGCCCGCGCATCGAGATCTAGATACACCCTCTCCTAAAGCCTCAAACCGATACTTGCTACATGTTGATACATGGGCATACATGTTGTAGGTCGATTCGAGCCAATGCGACGGTGTGGTTACCTTGCTAAACCAATAAGTTATGCCTCCTATAGGAGACTAGTTCGCAAGGTTAGGCAAAGAGGGTATAGACTCACAATAATAGACCTTTGGCTTCGTGGATATTCCTCTACCAAGCAGGCCGCGAGTGGCGACGGCAACCAAACAACGCATATACTCGAACTTCGGGCGCTTATGGATGACACCAATGGCTCGGTATGAAATTACAGTAAATTCTCTCGAGTTCATCACCTAGCACTTTGAGCACAATTCCCATACCTTCGTCCGATCTTGTGAAATTAAATTATGCTATAAAGTTACTTATATGCGTGCAAGCCGCTGAGAGAACGTGGTATAACCCTCCATTGTCTCTGCCTAGCATCACTCGAAAATATCACGACTGAAAGGCAAATAGGTGGCAAAGAAGAAACTCGCCGCTCGCTTGGACGAGGTATATTCGTCCCGCTAATTCTACTGCTTAAATGGCTAGAGGCTATCCAACCGTAATCGCTCGATTTATATGGACAGACCCGAAGGACTCTGCGTCCGAACCTAGCGCGTTCTTGTAGCAATGCGAGAATACTCGGTCTTTACAGTGCCCGGATAGAGGGGTCGGCATGTGGCTGTTTCATTCGTAGAACCTTATATTCGCGTCGCATTTCTCCGTCTTGGTTCGTTTCATTTAGGGTAGGCACAAAATCCTAACGCCAATGCTCATGTGACTTTGAGACAAACCTACATCAACAAACCACCCTTCGCCACAAGGACGCCAAACGCTATTCAGAATCGAGTCGTCTCTCCGTGCCGAGGATCATGAACCCTGAATATCGAGAACTATGTCTTCTGTATCTTGCCGTCTAGCTGCACTCTCGCCCGAAATTCTAACCCTGATCCTAGCCACATGTCGATATGTGGACATACTAGCGTTTGCTTCTGTGAGTCTCTCTCCGTATCGTTGCTGTAAACTTGCCAGTGCAAATGCTGAATTCTCGCGTGTATCTATAGACCTCACGTCGATACTACTATCTCGTATTAAACTCCGCCGCCTTGCAACTACAAATGGAGCTACAAGCAAATGGACTTGTGCTCTCCCGATATGCTAGCTCAAGTGGCTTGGGAGATGTCGAATTGCTTAAGAAGCTGTATGAGTACCGAGATGGTAAGGCTCATACTAGGTGTCGTTTCAGAATTGTCAGAATTCTCTTTATTATGTAGACTGGCTTTACTTGAGGTTTCGTCCTCATTCCGACTTCGAGTTTATGAAAACAGAATTTGTGGAAGATGTTCATCAAGGTTCGGTCCAGACCACCGAGATTCAGCCCGGGAAGCGTCCTACAGTCCACCAGATTGATCTCGCGACTGGTACACGAAGCTCTTCCGAGTTTGAGACTCATTACTCCAAGATGCGATGCGACCCAAGTCAGGACTTGATTGTCTTAGTTGAGAGAGATCTTACGCTAACGTGAGTAGATATGTTTTACAAAACAGTAACTTGATGTCGTGCGCACACAGGGAAGGTCCCATTGGAACTGGACGCCTACATCTCCGCAGCTTGTCAACTAGTTCCACTCATCCACTTGCGATGCACCCAATTCTACCTTTCAATATGGCTTCCGATGAAGGTGTTTGGGACGATTCAATAGAGCCGGTACTCATCATGAACGATATAATCGTCCTTCACCTCAAGAGCTTGGATCCCCAGTCTACGACCGACACTGACTGTCCTTGGCGTGTATTGATCTGTAACTGGAAGTCAGGTCAACTGCTGAACCGGATAATAACTCGCGGCCTACATCACCCCCGATTCTTCGCGCCAACTTCACTGGTCTTGCTCTACGAGACATCCTACGCTGATCACACTCTCCGCACGCCAGAGCTGGTGATATACGAAAACATCGACAGCCCAGTCTCAAACAATCCGCCACTCGCTGGGAGTCTAACTGAAGAGTCTGTCACGTTGCTGGAACCCAGTATCATATTCAGCTTCCCAGCTTCAACCCTGACCTCAATGATGAGAGTAACCCCCAATTGGGCTTCCCCAGAAGTTTCCCAACTCGATCCTAGTCGCTCGCTATTTGTCCCCGACATGTCCTGCGAAATTTTTCACATGATTTTCGACTATAGAGGGCGGTACCAGCATGGCCTATTTTCCCTCCAGGTCTTCGTGAGCAAGTCTCAACTCATGTCTCACATCGCTGGGACTAAGGAAAAAACCAGGCGAGGTCCGATAGTGTTACCTTGGCGAGACTGGGGAGAAACGGCCACACGCTGCTTTGAAGCTTGGGGGAAGGCGGAGAAGAGAAGGGTGCACGGTACGCGGTGGATGTGTCACGTTGAAGGCCCTTCTCCGCATATCCTCGTGTACGACTTTCATCACCCAACCGTATACCGGTTCCCAGCTTCTCCTATTCTTCAAAACGAGCGTGTAGGCAAGTTACCTAGCATAATGAGAGCGTCAGAATCGGTAGACGAACCGGAGCTTGTGAAGACGGTGATCGAGGCCACAACTACGACGTCGCGGTCGCAAGTGTTCACTCAACCAATTGTGTCACGCCTGCCGTACAGAACGGTTGAGATTTCGTTGGCTAAAAGATTTTCGAAAAAGGTCTGGAGAATGAGCGGAGAGCACCTCATTGCAACAGGCGTAAGTGAGACTACGTAGGACCATTTTCCATTGTTATTAATGTATGTGCGGCAGGTCGGACCGCGCTCGAATAAAATGACCATCTTTCCAATTTCCAGTCAACATTTACCGAAGGACAAGCCTGAAGCTCGTACGTGAGGTCATGTATCCCTTTGTCTTGCGTAGGTAAGTCCTGCATCGCTACACTTCGTTTTTTGCTCCTCACTCCGCGCTCTCAGCCGCTGTTCCACCTTACTGATCTCTAGAACTGAAACTCGGGTTGAATTAATGTGAATTATCTTGCGTGCTTATCATCTGTTCCACTTTTTACAACCCTCACACGTTCGTGGGAACGTGTGGAGAGACTTTGTACTATGGAGTTGCTTGTATGAACGTGCGATGCTACCTCACTTTTCCCACGAGATTCCGGGGGCTCGATGTGGCTATCTGTGATTATTGAGAGCAACGGGCGAAGCCCCGCACACTAATGTCAATTCAGACGAGTGCAATTTATTATTACATATAATCCCTCACCGAAAGATCTCTTGCATAGTGGTGGCAACTAGATAACTTAAGTTGAGTGCTCAAATTTTAGACACTTATCGTCAAATCTATCGCTCACGTGACTTGAGAATCCTTCGGGCCGCAACGACAAGCGTTCTCCACAATCAAGTGGTCTCAACGTGCAACGAACTATGTATTCTGCATCTCGCGCTCTAGACAAACTCTCACCGGAAGTTCTAACTCTAGTACTAGCCATATGTCAATATGTGGACATACTGTCGTTTGCTTCTGTGAGCCCCCCGTAACGTATCTGTAAACCGTCCAGTGCAGTACTGATTTCTTGCCTGAATCCATAGACATCACGTCGATATTATTTTTTTGTCTTAAGTTCTCCCGCATTGCAGCTACAACTAGAACTGCAGGCGAACGGTCTCGAGCTCTCTCGATATGCTATCTCTAGTGGCTTGGGAAACGTCGAACTGCTCAAGAGGCTATACGAGTACCGAGATGGCAAGAAACACGCTAATTTATGTTGTAGCCTCTTCTGACATCTCCTTCTCTATAGACTGGTTGTACATGAGGTTCAGGCATCGTTTCGATTTTGAGTTAACAGAGGCAGAATATGTGGAAGGTATTCACCAAGATTCGATTATAACCTCCGAGGTTCGGCCCAAGCACCGCTCTATACACCAGATCGATCTCGCAACAGGGGTACGGCGCTCTTCTGAGTTTGAGAGACATTACTCCAAGCTGCTATGCGATCCAGGACAGGATTTGATTGTCTTAGTCGAGAGAGACTTTACGTTGACGTAAGTGGCCACTTGCTTCTAAAACAGTAACCTAAGTGTCGCATGCATAGGGAAAATCTCATCGGTACAAGGCGCCTACATCTCAATAGCTTGTCTAGTGGTTCCTCTCATCCACTCGCAACGTACCCAATTCTACGCTTCAACATTGCTAGCAATGAAGGTATTCGGAATACTTCGACGGAGCCGGTTCATATTATGAACGACATACTCATTCTTCACCTGAGGGGCTGGAATCACCAGCCTGTGACTGAAGTCAACTGTCCCTGGCGCGTTTTGGTCTGTAACTGGAAGTCGGGTCAACTGCTGAACCGGATAGTAACTCATGACTTAAGCCACCCCCGATTCTTTACTCCGACTTCGCTGGTCTTTCTCTACGAAACGTCCCACGCCGACCATACTGCCCCCGCACTAGAGCTAGTGATATATGAAAACATCAACAACCCAGTTTCGAGTGATCCGCCACTTGCTGGAAACCTAACTGAGGAACCTGAGCTGGCGCTAGAACCTAGCATTATATTTCGCTTCCCGACTCTAAGCCCGATTTTGCCGCGAAGAATAATCCCTAAGTGGGCGTCCCCAAAGGTTACCCAACTTGATTCTGGCTGCCTGTTGTTTGTGCCCGACATGTCTTGCGATGTTCTCCATATCGTTTTCAGGGGTCCTCGATCGGTGCTTTTATCCCCACTCCAGGTCTTTGTGAGCAAAGCCCAACTTCTGTCCCACATTGCTGCAACCAGGGACAAAAACGAAGATAACCCCGTGACGGTATCCTGGGGAGACTGGGGAGAAACATCTACACGCTGGTTCAAAGCCGCGAGCAAGGCCGAAAAGCGAAGGGCGTACGGTACGAGATGGGCTCGCAACGTTGATGAGCGTTCACCGCATATCCTTCTGTACGACTTTCATCGCCCTACCGTATATCGATTTCCAGCCTCTCCGATTCATGAAGGCGAACGTAAAGAAGAACTCCCAAGCTTAATGAAAGTGTCAGAAACAATAGATGGACAGGAGCTTGTGACGACGGTAGTCGAGCCCACAACCACTATAACGCCAGCATTCTCTTGCCCGATTGTGTCGCGCCTGCCGTACCGGACAGTTAAGTTTTTTATACCCTCAAACTTCTCAAAAAGATTTTGGAGGATAAATGGGGAGCATCTCACTTCAATGGGTGTAAGTGTGATCGTGTTGGGCCGTCGCTCATTGATACTGATGCGCATACAACAGGACTTGAATAAAATGTCTGTCTACGCGATACGGTCGAAATTTACCAGGGGGGCATGCCTGAAGGTAGTATATGAAGTAGCGCATCCCCTTCTTATGTAGGTTCCGCTCTTCATCTCGTTTGTCATTCCTCGCGCCGCGCTGCTACACTAATAGACTATTTGGTTAATGTGGAACTTTGAGAGCAATTTGTTAGCGTCGCCAGACCAGAACACGGTATCCGAGGATAAATGCTTGAGCACTTTAATGAGTAGACGAGGCAGGAGTGTAACTAGCGGAATTACAAGGTTATGGCTGACTACTGACACAAGTGCGTGTATGGTAGATGACAACGAAAAATTGCATATTTGTCTCTCCGATTCGTAGTCGACGCCCCGGTAGAGGGCACGTCAGGAGACGATACGTGAGAGAGTTGGTTTTCCCCTCTACTCGAATAGGTAGCACTCGAGTCAGTCCTTTTCTGGTTCTTAGCTCTCATGTTTGTTCCAAGTCGCTCTAGACCAATAGCCCGACCTAAAAATCTACCAGGTTAATAGATTTTATGGGCACTCTTCGTTTTTGTCATCTGTGCGTATGGTTTTGTGAGAAAATAGCATGTTGTGGTTTGTATTCTTGCCTATTCTCGAGTACAGCCTGACTTGAAAGTTTATAGTTTGTAAAGTAAATCCAAGTGGCTAGGCAACTACACCCAACGGTTTCTCGTAACAACGCGACCATACCGCATCCTTATAATGCCCGAACAGAGGGATTGGCACATACCCGTTTCGTTCGTAGAATCTTATCATTTCAGGCCAAGGCACTCAGCGTCTGGTTAGGGCTGTCGAACTAAACAATTTACTCACTTCATTGCGTCTTTCTGCTCTAATCCTGTCTCTAGCCTCATTGCCTTCATGCCTATTCCACGCGCATAGTGTTCGAGGGCAATAATTATAGAAAGTGCCGCACCGGTGCCTCGTACACTTTGAACTGCATACATGCGTTTGATCTATGCGTGAATGGAGAGATATTGTTAGTATGAGACGCACCAGGAGAGTATTTGAATAGGAGCTTACCTCCATATAACCGTCACCAAGGTCTCGTAAAGATCCACATGCAACGGGCTTTGACTCTGTTTTGGCTAGGTCGGCGATATCGGTCGTGTTGGTCGCCGAGCTGGGATAAGAAATGAGGAAGAGGGCGATGTCCTCTGCGGAAGGTGTAACGCCTGGTTCCTTTGCTGCATATTCCCATCATAATGGTCAATGATGAAGACAAGATAAACGTTTCTCATAAATTACCTGGCTCGCCGTATCGAAGATCAATCTCAGCTACCTGGTCATTCCGAAGAGCTACGCCCACAGGATCAGTCCACGACATCTCCTCGACACGGAAAGTCTCCACCAAATCTTCACCACCCTTCTTGGGCTTCCGAGTCGTCGTAATAAGTAGAGGGAAGGGACTCTTGTTGTCTGGGCCGAGTTGGATGATTGGCTGCATGGTGGTGGACGTGGTAAAGTTTAGGTGAGTCATTTGCGGATAAGTCGGGCACAGCCACAAAAGAGTTAGGTTTGATTTTGATTTTTTTCGGATCGTTCAGCAATTTTGTCAAACGTCGAGAGCTCTGTTATTTGTTGATTGTCCCGAGGGAAAGCGGGGGCGGCCAGGCCGGTCAGTGCTGATAGTTCGGCCCTCCTTCAACAAAATTGTGCGAGTGGCGTGCGCGGCTAGATTTCCCAATAGAAATATTGAGTAGCTATAGCCCATGTGTCTTCAAGGATGCGATACGTTTGCACACTCTCCGCCAGCCACGCATTCAGCCTAATGGAAGCTGTATGCGGTGGCGCGGAGCAAAATCAAGGGACAGGGTCTCAGGGTTTTAGAACAGGGACCACTGGCTGATGACATCATGCTGTTAGCCTATTTGAGAAAACGGGGTTGTGAAAACGAATTCTTCTGTTTCGTCTCTCGGCAACGACCAACGTCGCAACGGCAATGGCAGAGCCTCGTCGCGACCCAGAAGAGGCCCATGGCATTCATATCGCAGACATTTCCCAAGCTTCCACCCTCAACAACACTTCCAACGACCGCGCCTCTCAAGAAAAGTACGATGATGGCTCTGATTCCACCGCGACAAACTCCAGCGACGAGTTCGATTGGGACGCGGCGGATGGCGATGAGCAGTCGATTCATCATGAGAAGAAGGCCAAGCGTGGGAGGCGTGTTTATCTTGGGCTGATGAAGCTTGCTCGGCCTGTGCGGTACGTCTTTAGGTTTAGGAAACGTCGGGTTGTGGAGCTCATTTTTTCTTCTCTTTGCCGCTAGAACGACAATCATCGCGTTGATCGGTGGTGGAATCCTCATCGCACCTCTTCTAGTCGTTCATTTCCAGTTCAAAGACTCTCCTGCGCGATGGCACGTCTTTACATGGTGCGTCGATGTGATCTAGGCTGTGGGTATACTGTTGGCTGATGTGTTCGTGAAGGTCGCTTTGGCTCTCGATTACCTGGGCCGCAGCCTCTATCACTAGTCTCATTATCGATGTTCTCCCATCCCTGGTTCTCAAATTTATGTTTGCGCTCGCCGGCAAGGCTCCAGAGCACCTCAAAACCAAGCTCGAGGTTGGTTCTTCATTATTGGTTATTTGAATTTAGGCTGATCCTTTCCCCATTTGTAGCTGTTCATGGCTGTCTCATTCTGGCTCAAACTCGCACTCGATATCTCCTGGTCCTGGATCGCATTAAGCGTCATCCGCGTTGTAGTTAAACCGCCCGGCGACTATTGGACGATCGTCAATCGCGTCATGCAAGCCCTCTTTTCTGCGGGCATCATCCTTCTCATCGAGAAGCTCTTCTTGCAGTTTGGTGAGTTCCATCAACCTTCCTATTTTGGGTTTTGCTAACATGTATTTATTCAGTTGCGATAAGGTTCCATGAAGAAGCTATGGCTGTGAGCTCCAACGCCTTCGTTCTCGCTGGTTCGTACTGACGTATGATACAGGATCGTCTCGCGGAGAACCACCTCGCTCTCAAAGCACTCGATCGCCTGAGCAACGCAACCGTCCAAAGTCGCACCAAAGTCTTCAAACGTAAACACAAAGCCGGTATGGCTTCACGGAACGCCAGCGTCGAACTCCTCGGCAACGCCAACGACACCGGCGCCAACACGCCCATCTCCCGCCCCGGATCGCCGGAGAAGAACGACAAACCGCTAAACGAGAAAGACAGGATGAAGAAGAAGCGGAAAAAGGCGGTGGCAAAGTTGCTCGGAGATGCGGTTTCGGCTGTTGCGTTGAAGGATAGCAAGTTTAATAAGAGGGGGGAGATTGGGTCGTTGCATTCGGCGAGGAGGCTTGCGAGGAGTTTGTTTGAGAATTTGGGGAGTGTGAGTCCGGGGAGGAAGGAGCTTATGGTTGAGGGTGAGTTTTCGGTTTACGCTTGAATTGGTTGGGGGTCTAACGTGGGGGGGGGATAGACTTTTATCCGTATTTCAAGACGGAGCAGGATGCTCAGGCTGCGTTCCATTTGTTCGACAAGGATGGAAATGGAGATATTTCGAAAAAGGAAATGCGCGAGGCTGTTCAACGTATCTATCGCGAACGTAAGGCTCTCACCGCCAGTCTCAAAGATATGGGCAGGTAAGTACCCCTTCCTCTCCCCCATTTCTCTGACTTACCCAAACCTCCTTCACAGTGTCGTATCCAAACTCGACGGCGTCCTCCTCTCCCTCGCCTTAATCCTAATCCTCTTCGTCTGCCTCCTCATCTTCAACCGCTCCAACACACTTGCATCTCTCGTCCCAATGGCGACTATCATCCTCGGGTTCAGCTTTATCTTTGGGAATTCCGCCAAGACGCTGTTCGAGAGTTTGATTTTCATATTTAGTACGCATGTGTATGATGTGGGTGATTTGGTTATGATTGATGATCAGGTGAGTTGGTTGTGTGTTAACGATGTTTGGAGGGGGGTATTAATTTGTGTTTTAGGCATTGTTCGTTAAGGAGTTCGGGTTATTTTCGACTACGTTCCGACGAGTTGACGGACAGGTAAGCGCTCCGTCTTTCGTAAATATGGGCATATTACTGACCAATGGGAATGAATACATAGGAAATCATCGCACCTAACTCGTTATTAGCCTCCGTTAAACTCATTCACAACGTCCGCCGTTCCGGCTCAATGTGGGAGACAACCGACCTCCAAGTAGCATACGACACCCCTCTCGAAATCCTCGAAAAGCTTCGTCAGAAGCTGAAGCAGTACGTTGCGGCGAACAGTCGCGAGTGGGGTGGAGGATGCGAAATCAATATCGATAAGATGGAGTATATGAATGCGATCCATTTGATTGTTGCTATTGAACGTGAGTCCTTCGTGGTATTGGGGGTGATGGTATGGGTGTATTGATGATGGGATATGAGCGATTAGATAGAGCGAATTGGCAGGATTGGGGAGGACGTTGGTCTCGGAGGAATGCATTCATGAAGGTACGTCTCCCTCTTCCCTTCTCCCCAACTCGCTAATCAGACCGACTCGCCCTTATAATAGAACATGAAATCCGAACTCGAAGCACTCGAAGTCCAATACTCCCTTCCTCTCCAACCCGTCGCATTCCACTCGCACTCCCAACCTCCTCCATGGTACGGACGGAACGACTCCCTCGGGAACGCTGGGTATATGCGCTCGGATGGGAACCGTGGTGCATCGTTGGGTGCTCCTGGTTTGGGGCACGGTCCGAGTTTGAGGGTTGGTTCGCTTTGAGGTGGAGCTGTGGTGTGCGGTGTGGGATCTGGGGGTACGGAGCACAGGTGGTGATGGTGTGGGTAGAAGCCCGTGGGGTGGGTAGAGCGGAATAGATAGAGTTTATTGTACATGGATTTTCGCATACTTTCTTTCTTTTGTCGTGGTCAATCGTTTGAGAACAATACATATTCTTTGCATCTTTCCGACTTCTGTGTAGCGTGCATAGTGAGATCCGGTCGGTGCTGACTGCTGTTGCGGTCTCATATTGCCCAAGTTGCAGTAGTGGAAGGAAGGTTGTTTTGACTCGTTAGGTGAATTCTATAATACCGCAAACCGCACGGGCGCTAAGGACCCGAATGGTATATGGGTATGTGTAGAATGAAGACCAAACAAACATCTTCAAGACCGAATAATCTAAACACGCCCAGACCCCATGTACCGATACGGCGCGTTCTGTTCATTCACACAAGCGTCGCCTAAAGCTCAAGTTCAATGTCCATTCACACACGTTTACAAGAATATTTGGGTACACTAGTCATCAAAGAAAGTACAACATGGCCAACCGAGCGTAGGATCTTTGCGCGAGAGGACAAGACGAATATCTGGGAACCTTTTACACAAGGTGCTAAACTTTTGTTCGAGATCTGAATCAGAAAGATCCCTGCCTTCGATTACAAGATAAACATTGCGAGGGTTGTGCGTCTGTAAAAGAAACTCCGTGGCTTCTGGGTTGAATGACGAGTAGATCAAGTATAGGTCGTTAAGGCGATTTGGTGGTGTTATTTTACGAGCTTTGGAACCTGGACTAGAAGGGACAGGCAACAGGTTCCCTTGACTCGCCTTCAACACAAAGCAATCGAGTCTGACAAGGGCACTGATAAGGTGTGAGATACTTGTAAGATCATAATCACCATGGGAGAGACCAAGCCATAAGGTAACAATGTCGGATCGGCCCCGGAAACGGTAAAGAATATAACTGAGATCGT
>JANWGL010005482.1:0-21727 GCA_025200755.1 Ceratobasidium sp. C01 | reverse complement strand
TGATATTAACCAAATTGGGACAATTTGAAATTTCATAAAAGGTGCTGTTCACTCTGAAAGTTATGTAATCATTGTCAGAATTGAAATTGTCCAGTAACTCATTGAGAAAACTGCATTTTATTCGCCCAGACGCGATTCTTTCCAAATCTGGGTGCTTGTTTGCTCCATTTCTCCATCAGTTTAGGTCTAAATTGGGTAAGGTTGATCATTTTAGGGTCCCCCTGAGATGGACTATCATCTGATATGGATTTGAAATTTGTGTCTCCGGGGTCACCCTGGGAGGCTCAGGAGCCCTCAGGAGCACTCTGGAGCTTACATCACGTGCTCCCTCAGCTCTCTGGCGATCCGGAGCAAATCGTGGCTCCGGAGCGAAGGACTATTTTGCTGATGATACTCTGAACTGCATTGCCCAGTCTTGACCCAGACAATCAAAGTGGCTAGCTCGAGTTTCACTCTCCTCATAGTCTTCATTATCGTCTTGGCCCAGGTCCACTCCCTCAATTGGGCTATCTGAGAAATCGTGGGAGCTGTCGCACGGAGAGGATGGGGTATACAACTCGCTGGGGCTTTCTTCCGTCTGCGATGGCGGCGTGATCTTGCCGCCTATGTCGAGACTATCTAGTTTCGTAACCTGATACTAGAGTTTGGTGAATACACATCAAGAATAAGCGGCGGGCTAGTCAGGGCTTCTAATATCAACGTGCCTTTAAGTCATCTGCACTGTTGCGTTATATTCGGAGGCATGAGCATGTTTTAATTGGAGGTAATAATAAGGATGCCAACCTAGATGATATTGCTTGATCGCGCAAACCGCGAGAAACGGGATCCATTGGTGCAATACGGGGGCCTGTAAGCTCTCGGGCGATAAGGGGGTATGGTAGGATGGGGCGGAGCGGGGTTTCGACACTTTGTCTTAAATACGGCTTTTGATTCTTATTTTTGAAAATTGCTCATGATTTGTAGCTCCAACCCGACAAGCGGTGGACATCTGGAGTATCTCGACACCCCTCTTTCGTGCATCCTGGAAGCATGCCGTATCTCGTTGGTATACCTAGGATCTTTGGAGCGTTCCGTCGACTAACTGAGGCTTCTTACTTGCCACCGACCCAAGCCCGCATCCCCGTTGGATATCGCAGCCGCATGCGAGATGTCCACTCAGGTGTCTTTTGTCAAGCCCAAAAAGCCTTGAGTTAAGCATGGTACGATCGGTCAGGGTTTCTATCCTCATCAATGATATCACCGCATGGATCGCACGACACTCGCCACAGCGCTAAAGAGGTACCGGAGATAAAGAGCCTCCACATTACGAACTTGTCTCGGACTGCAGCCTTGAGGTCCAAAGGGAGCAAGTGAAGTGTGTGATGGACTCCGGATGCGGTATACTGCCTAAACTCCGACCGGCCGAAAGGGGGAACCATTGCTTACATTTACACTGGCGTGCAAAAGTCACGTAACACGTGACCCAAACCCACCTCCCGAGCTCCAGCTCACGGAGTGCTCTGTCTTTGCGGGCTAAAATAATGCTGTAGATACGTTAGCCTAATGAGTATAACATATCAAAATATCTAAGACTTTGAGAGGGTGCATGGCTCAAGAACATGGATTTACTACGGACAGGGTGTTGCAAGACTTTTGCTCATGCATACACTTCGACAAAATGACAATCTTTGGTATTGTACAAGGCGCTAAAAAATAATCAAAAATCGTAGACATATAGACAGCTCCTGCGCGCATAAACGCTGAAAAAAATCGCAAGGTTCCAATCAGGGGGGATGAGTCCAGAGATGCATACATTATTGATAGTAATACTCACCTAGCATCCTGACTACAAGAAACAAAGCGATGGTTATATAATAGAATATGTGCGAACACACTATTAGAATGTAATGAAACAATTAGATAGTTGGTAGCTGGTGTATAACTGGTGTAAGGCTACCCGGTCTGAAAATCATCCACTCACCCCCGTTTTTCTTTGCATCGCAGCGCAGCCTCCGGCAGTTGAATCAGCCTGATTTCCGGTAGGTATAATGGTGGTATGTTGTACTACCAACTGTCCAAGTATCGAGTGGTTTAAACCCCCAAAGGTGGAGCTTCATCCTATTTTTCAGGATCTTTGGGGCATAGAGCACACTCCTTACGTCTGTGCCTTCAAGTGAATAGGAGTATGTATCGGTCCTCACAACTTCTAAGTTTCAACATTGTGGTTTGATGATTGCGGTATATATTCACCGGGAAACAGAAGAAGTCCTAAATTAACACTTTGTTTCGCATCGCCAACTTCACTCTAAATCACACCGCTCATCCATAGAGGTGACCAAACATTGAGTATCTGGTGTTGAATTTACAACATCACGCATATATCTAGCGACTGAAGGCCGACGCCTCCAAGATTGACGACACGAATAAATGCCGTGTTAATGGCCCTGTAAAATCGATCGAAAAGGGCATATTGCATAATCGCGTTCGCGTAGTTTAGGAGAGCACGGTACGGCTATTTGATCAACCAAAACTGCCTTTTGGATGGTCCCATTGCGCGTTTTTTGGCAAAGTATGTAAACGCGGACGCGTCACTGTGAATATCGAGCTAGGCTATAAAAGTGTCAGGATATTATATTATTTATGTATAAGAAAGTAGGATGGTGTGCTTGAAGCCCGTGTACGGTCCGGAGCACCTATGATAGGATCCGCCAGATGTGCAGGGGTTTCTCTTTCTCTGGCTTTTCTTTCGTCTTGGATCTCAGATGGGTTGACAAGGGATTGAATGTGGGAAACAGCAAATTCCGCATCAAATTAGATATTCCTGCAAATGGACTTAGCGAGAGTGAGTTGGCGCATCCAAGAGCAAGATTTGTTAGCGTTGGGTAACTGCGATATCTGATGATGATCCGATATCTTTGACTGTTATAGGAGCAGATAACACCAACTGTGAGATGCTTAAGAGGCAAGAACGAGGAACAACCCTCTCAGATGGGTGATGACCTGGTAACGATGGAAAAGGATCACTTGTTTGCTAGTACACAAGACAACTTAGGATAGCGATTTGGCGCGGTTGCCAACGGATTTTTAAATCAAAACATGATATACTGTAAGCTCAAGCACCAAAGTGGACATATGGAACCCATCGAACAAACGCTTTCTCCCCAATCCGAGCGCGCAATGCTCCTACTGCGGTATGAAGCGCCCTTGCCGCCCTCGCATTACCCAGTTTACCGTCTTTCAGTAAATGACCATAGACGTGGTCTGCAATAGGAGGCGCGTCTTCATCGCTGATAGACCACATCGTCCCAATCACGGTCGGGTAGCCGGCAACCAGCATTCCGGCCGCTAGATGAATTGCCTCGTCTGGCAGATCTCTATCGCCAGTCGCCGTCTGACATGCGGACAAGAATGCCATACCCTTATCCTTGAGCGATTTCTTGGTAATTTGCGCAAGCGTCAAGCCACCGTCGTGCAAGTAGAAGCAGCTTTCAGTTGGAAGGTCGATATTCTGTGATGCGTGACACGCCAGATGGACAGAGTTATATTGGCTCATCGCCTCTAGCACGGCCTCGGTGGTGGCCCGATCGTTTTCTAGTTGCATATAGGAGATCGACTTGGCGTGTGACTGAATATAAGCGAGTTCCGACCTGGTCCCTGGAAGCGGGGGGTACCCTGGCGTCGCTGCTTGGCCAACTGCCAAGATTCCACCTAGTTCGGTCGAGCGAGACGAGGTATGAATCAATGCACCCAGATTTGGCGAATACGAAGAGACGGCAAAGTTGAAGACATTGTTTCCTGCCTGATCATAGCAGCCGGCCGCATGGAGAGGCAGGAACGACAGTGCCCCGGTTGCACACCAAGTAATGTGCGGCAGCTGTTCTACGGGCAGCTTTTTCTGAAAATTACATTAGCAGGAATCAAGAGAGGAATCTGGAAGATAAAAGTGCTAACCTCGTATCCCAAGAAGGTGAGCACCGGCGAAACTATCTTATGCCAGAGATCACCTAGGACACTCTCGAATTGGTTTTCGGGCCTAATACTGAATCTGCGAAAGCCCCGCTCCTTGATTCCTGCTGACAAGAGTGCCTCTCGCATCTGTTGTCGTAGGACGGCCACTTCGGCATATGAGATCTTCGGCAATGGTACATGCGCGATCTGCTTGTTACTTGGAATTATAATGAGAGCGTCGCATCGAGTGGTGTGCGAATTGACGACAACGACGGGTCCGGAGTGAGCAAAAGACATGAGCTCTTCGACTTTCTTCGCGCGCATAAAGCTGTAAAACCAGGCAGTGCTCGTGTTTGATCAATTAACTGGTCGTACTGTTCCGCAAGCCGACGATGCGTCCGAGCGGTAGCTTCTAAAACGCCGATGCTATCCCCTGGTAGCCTAGTGTCTGAAATTCGTGAACTAGCATATTCGAGGTTACGAGCAACGTGCTTGAGCTGTTCGGCGAGCTCCGGGGCGATCGCTGATAGATCGTCGAACTGGGTACGAAGTTGGAGCGTCTGAGTCCACACAATCGACCGCCCAGCTTCCAGCCATTCCAGTGCCAACGCAGATTCGGTTTGCGATATTGCCACAGCTGCGGCTTCAGTAGCGATGTCATCGATCAAGCGTATGTTCTCATATCGACGACTGGCTGTTGATCCTATCCAAGCAACCTTGGGCACTAGCTCCATAGTGACCTGGTACGCCTGAAGAGAAGCTGGTTTGTCGTAGACAGAGGCAAGTCGCGCCCATTTCCGCGAGGCTTTGAATCTCGTCCACGAGTCTCCAGCAGAGGATAACGCCGCCTGTCGAATGAATGAAATTGCGTGCTCCATGTCTGAAAGCTCCCCGAGGTGGTTGAACCGCTCTTCATGAGACCTGCTTAGATTTTTACTCCGCAAAGGCTTGTCTGCGTGCCCATCCGGAGTAAGGGAGACTGCTTGGCGGTGGTACTCGATTGCCCTGTTTATGTCTGCGACGTCCCGTAACGATTCGAATCGCCGTTGGTACGAGTTTCCGAGGTTATTGAGCCGTCCAGGATTGCCCGCATGCCCGTCTGGGGAGAGCAAAACTGCCCGAGACTGACACTGAATTGCTTGGTTTATATCTGCGGCCGCTCCAAGGTGCTCGAAACGACTTTTGTATGAGCTGCCGAGGCTGTCAAGTACCATCATTTTGTCTGAATGTCCATCCGGTGTGAGAGATGCTGCTTGGGAATGACATTCGATCGCACGATTTATATCTTCAAGCTCTCCGCCGTGATCGAATCGTGCCAGGTGACAGTTCCCAAGGTTATTGAGCATTCCAAGTTTGTTTGTATGTGTATCTGGAATAAGAACGACTGCCTGAGAGTGGTATTCGATTGCTCGGTCTAAGTCGGCGAGCTCCCCGAGATGTTTGAATCGACTGTGATACGAATTTCCGAGGTTATTGAGGGCTATACACTTGTCTACGCCCTCATGTAGAGTAAGCAAAACCGCTTGTGAAAGGTACTCAATTGCCCGATCTATATCTATGAGCTCGCCGACGTGGTCGAAGCGGTCACCATACGTTTGCCCGAGGTTGCTCAGCCTTCCGGGCTTGCCAGCGTGGTCTTCGGGAGTAAGTGAAACCGCCTGAAGGTGAGATTTGATTGCTCTGTCTATATCTCCAAGCTCCCCGAGATGCTGGAAGCGACGCGAGTACGAGTTGCCGAGGTTCGTGAGCCACATCGGCTGATTTGTATGCCCATCTGGAGTGAGCGAAATTGCCTGGGAATGGTACTCGATGGCCTGTTCAATGTCTGCGAGCCCGCCAAGGTGTTCAAATCGACAATGGTGAGACACGCCGAGGTTACTGAGCCATCCGGGCTTTTCTGGGCGTTCGTCCGGGGTGATCAGAACAGCTCGTGACTGGTATTCAATCGCCTTGTTTATGTCTGAAAGGTCTCCAAGGTGGTTGAACCGCCCCCTATGCGAATTACCCAGGTTGTTCAGCATTGAAGACTTGTCCGGATCCCCATCCGCAGTAATCGCAATTGCCTGTGTGAGGCACTCAATCGACCGATCTACGTCCGTAAGATTGCCTAGGCGCTCGAATCGAGCCTGGTATGAAGTGCCGAGGTTGTGTAACACCATCGGCCGGTTTTCGTTTCCATCTGGAGCGAGTAAAAGTCCTTCGGACTCCCACTCAATTGCCTGGTCTATATCTTGAAGCTTCCCAAGGTGTTCGAATCGACGCTGATATGAGCCGCCTAGATTGCCGAGCATCCTAGGCTTTTCTGGGTGATCTTCTGGGGTCAGAGAGACAGCTTGAGACTGACATTCAATTGCTCGTTCAACGTCTACGAGGTCGCCAAGGCATTCATATCGACTGAGGTGAGAAACGCCAAGATTGTTGAGTATTTGTGGTTTATCGTGGTGCCCATCTGGGGAGAGTAAAACTGCTCGAGTGTGGTACGAAATCGCTTGATCTATGTCTTCGGGGTCGCCAGACATTGCGAAATGCATCGCCCAGTGAATGCCCAAGTAGTTGAGGTGCTCATATCCTTGACGGCTCTCGTCCCAGCTGATACCGTCATCGTCGTTGCCCTCGTCGATCTCGTCCCCAGAATCATGAGGCTCGTGGTACGAGGAAGTTGGGCTACCCGAATTACTATCAACTCCTTCCCCGTGAGAAGGCGACGCGATACTCTCGCCTAGACTAAGACTTTCAAGGTTGGTCGACTTGAGAGCAGCCTCCCCCGCTGGGTGCTGAAATTTTCCACAAGCGTGTAATCTGCGTTAGATGATTGTCTAATTCAAATCCTCAGCATCGACGTACGTTTAAATCATCTTCGTCACTGTAAAGAAAGGCGTGAGCATGATGCCATTAGAGATCATAACCGGGTACACTAGCCTAGACGATATCGCGTGGTCACGCAAGCCACTAGGGATAGGATCCATCGGATCGGTGGGGTACTTTACTCGTGTTGTATGTGGTTGCACGGTGGGAGGAATGCTTGTGCTTATGGGGGTCGGTACACCAACACCTTAGTCTTAAGCGCGACACCCTATGCTATAGACTACATCTCCACGATCGACTGCCGCTAGGACCTCAAGTGCCTTCTAACAGCATCACCCATGTGCGTAATACATGCTGAACCCCCATGATACGCACGAACCCCTGAGTAGCTTGTGTAACGTTAACTTAGAATTTCGCGAAGTAACCAGTACTAAAATGACCGCCTTTCCTGGGGCTAAAATCTCCACCAAATATTTAGTATCTTAGGCTATGAAAGAGCCAGAGAAAGCCTAATCGTCTGACGGAGCGTTTTACGGAGGACTCTCACCTCATCACCCTGATCGGGATATACATTGACGACAATACTTGCCACAGCGCTAAACAGTTGCCACAGCACCGGATACTTACTGTACTGTAATCGGCACGAAGCATTGCCGATATCGGATGATGGGTCCCGTATTACCAATACTTTGTGGGGCTATTGTTTCCAGGTTTGCAAGCGAGAGATTGAAGTGTGTGATGGCCCTCTCTTACGACACACAAAGTTAGCTACCTAGCCGAAGGGGGAGTACTTGTCATCAAGGGGATTGGCGTCCGTGTTTGACAAGTTGAAGTATAAAGCTATAAGGTATGTTCGTTTCTAGGCACTCGCTAAACCAAATCAGATCTAACAATGAATGAAGAGTGTGAACGATTTAGTAAGTAGATTGCAGTTTGCCAATCAGACCGACTTCCGTATTCGAGCCGAGCATGACGTCACTCGCAATCCATGCGGTTAGCCACCCTAATGCATACAAGTCTTTTCGAGTAACAACCATTTATCCAGGCTCTCACGAGATGCGCTGACCCCTACCACGAGGCAACTTCCGGGGTGGGTTTGTGCCGAAATGATCGTAGACACTTGGACGCAGGGCTGCATCGTTTGGGTGGCCGTAAGATTTCCTTGGTGGAGTTTTGTACGTAGTCGAGTGAGTGTATTGGGGCATCATAGGCCTTAGACCAAGCAGACAAAATGATCCAGGGTAGCAGATTGTTACCAGCAAGGTTAAGCCTGATTTGTATGAACCGGGAAAAGTAATATACTTTGTTCAAGACTCGTAGTGATTGAGTTTCTACACTCTCAGTGTATGCTCGTTAAAGAACCGGTATACGCTAGGTTTAGGACTCGTATTATTGCGCATATACCCTAGTAGCCTAACAGTACTATGTCAACTCGAAGGAACACACTGAGTCACGTGACGACAGAGGTTCAAAAACGCGAGAGTTCCTATAATAATCACTTAGTTCTTCAGACTTTAGATACTGCGTAAGTAGTGGAAAATCCTTGAGCTATTCAATTCGAGATCATTTGGGAGTCTAATCCATCAGCGTATTGTATCAGCATCTGCAGCGTTATAAAGGACTTATAACGGCGACAAATCTCCAGTCCCACCCGGTGACCCCAGCAGCACAAGACTCAGATTACCAGCATCTGTGTTCGAGCGATTCCTCTGCGATCCAACAATCTCTTTTGAAACTGAGATACCCAATCTTTTCGCATCTCAATACTATTACCTGCAGTAAACCTTAACTTTCAGCTAATCCACCATAGCGTATCTTCGGAGCCGAGCAAGGCATTGATACCACCCTGCGCACCCCTTCGACGATACTTTCTGTTCAGTGCAACGATCTACAAGGCCGTGATCAAGTTTACCGAAGCGCATTATGATAAAGATAACCGATATCTTCATAGAAGATCACACGAGCACCAGCTAGCGTTGTCTCACGTATATATAGCTTTATAATTAGTGCAGTAGACGATTAGTTATCCGAGAAGAGAATGGGAAGTAGTCGAGAGGAAGCTCGTGGGTCCAGCGGGCTTATTGCTGTTTTCAAAGTGGTCTGCCGGAAGCGCCGGAACGAAACGACGGAAGAAAAAATGGTCGAACTTACACCGGCCAAAACATCACGAATCGGACATCCAATTTTAAGCGAAGTATACGGTCTGAATCGCCTCCCCGAGGCGCACATCATGATTTATACCACTTGTTATGGGCCTGAGTTATCAAATCTGGCGTCCTGAGCAGTGTGCAGTGAGCTACGAGGCTGTGGGATCGAGATCGCGGGTTTAAGATGCGCATAGCTACATGAACCAATGAATCCGTTGTACGCACATAAAAAAAGGACATACCAAAAACAACGCAAAACGTACAGTTTGCATAAAATACAATTTTTATCAAACCCCAATATGAACATACGGAACCCATCGAGCAAATTCTCTCTCGCCGATCTGAACACGTAGACTAGCCGCTGCCACATGTAACGCCCTCGCCGCTCTTCCACCATCCAGCCTCCCATCTTTCACTACTTGGCCATACACTTGATCAGCAATCAGCGGAGCGTCCCCATCGTTGATCGACCACATTGTTGCTATCACCGTCGGATACCCAGCCACCAGCATCCCTCCTGCCAAGTGAATCGCCTCGTCTGGTAGCTCCTTGTCACCGGTCGCAGTCTGGCATGCGGATAGAAACGCCATTCCCTTTTTCCCGAACGACCGACTGGCGATTTGGGCAAGTGTTAGACCACCATCGTGTAAGTAGAAGCAGCTCTCGGTTGGTCGTTCGAGGTTCTGCGAAGCATGACACGCGAGGTGGACTGAGCTATATTTCTCCATTGCGTCTAACACTGCTTCAGCTGTAGCTTGGTCGTTTTCGAGCTCCATATACGAAATTGACGATGTGTGCGGACGAATATGGGCGAGCTCCGTCTTGGCCCCTGGGAGCTGGGAGAACCCTACTGTCGCCTCTTGGGTAACTGCTAATATTCCGCTGAACTCGAAGGAGTGAGACGTGGGGTAGATCAATGCGCTTAGAGTTGGTGCATATGAGGAGACGGCAAAGTTAAAAACGTTGTTTCCCGCTTGATCGTAGCAGCCGGCTGCGTGAAGAGGCAGGAACGACAAAGCACCAGTCGTGCACCAGGTTATGTGGGGCAGCTGATCAGCGGGGAGTTGTTTCTGGATGGAATGCGTTTGAGTCAAACTTGAAGCGCATAGCACTGTGTATCAGAGCACTTACTTTATATTTTAGAAAGGCGAGTATGGGGTAAGATATCTGACTCCAGAGTGTCGATAGAATACTCTCAAACTGGTTCCCCGGCCCAGTCCGTAACCTGCGAAAGCCTCGCTCTCGAATTCCATTTGATAACAAGGCTCCTTGCATCTGACGGTAAAGCGCGGTCACTCCGATATCCGAGACATCGGGCAACGGCACATGTGCAATCTGGTTGCTATGTGGGCGGATGATGAGGGCGTCACATCGAGTGTCGTACAAGTTGATAACGACGACTGGTCCAGACTGAGCGGCAGTCATGAGCTCTGCAGCTTTCTTCGGACGCATGAGGTCATGAAACCCAGACAACTCCCGAGCTTGGGCCATCAGCTGTTCGTACTGTTCGGCAAGGCGATGACGTTGTTGGGCGGTCATTTCGAAGGTGTGTGCGCTATCTCCTAGAGTTAGAGCATCCGTGGTCCGCGCGCCGGCAGATTCAAGATCATGAGCAACTTGGTTGAAGCGTCTTGCGAGGTCCGGAGCGATCGTCGATAGATCATCGAACTGGGTACGAAGCTGGAGCGTCTGAGTCCACACAATCGACCGCCCAGCTTCCAGCCATTCCAGTGCCAACGCGAACTCGTTTTGGGATATTGCCGCAGCTGCAGCTTCAGTAGCGACGTCACTAATCGAGTGTATGCTCTCATATCGGCGACTAGGTGTGGTTCCTATCCAGGCAACCTTGGGCACCAGCTCCATAGTGACCTGGTACGCCTGAAGAGAAGCTGGTTTGTCATAGACAGAGGCAAGCCGCGCCCATTTCCGCGAGGCTTTGAATCTCGTTATTGAATCACCAGTAGAGGAAAGCGCTGCCTGTCGTATGAATGAAATCGCGCGGCTCATGTCTAGCAGCTCCCCAAGGCGTTTGAACCGCGCTTCGTGAGACCTGCCCAGATTTTTGCACCGTATAGGCTTGTCTGCGTGCCCGTCCGGGGTGAGGGAAACTGATTGATGATGATATTCGATTGCACGGTCTATATCTGCGACGTCTTGGGAGGCTCTGAATCGCCGTTGGTACGAATTTCCGAGGTTATTTAGCAGTGCAGGCTTGCCCGCATGCCCATCCGGGGAGAGCGAAACTGCCTGAGACTGATACTGGATCGCTTGGTTTATGTCTGAGAGCTCCCCAAGATGTTCAAAGAGCTGTTGGTACGAGCTACCGAGGCCGTCGAGTATCATTATTTGGGCTATATGTCCATCCTGTGCTAGAGACGCCGCCTGGGACTGATAATCGATTGCGCGCATTATATCTTCAACCTCGCCGATGCGTTCGAATCGCGATATATGGAAGTTGCCAAGGTTGTTGAGTAGACTAGGCCTTGATACGTGGCGACTTGGGACGAGTAGAATCGCTCGAGATTGGTGTTTAATCGCCTGGTCTATGTCCCCAAGGTCTCCAAGGTATCTGAATCGACGCTCATACGAGCTGCTAAGATTGTTGAGCGCTACATATTTGTCCGCATACTCATGTGGAGTGAGTAGAACCGCTTGTGAAAGGTACTCGATTGCCCGATCTATGTCTATGAGGTCGCCAAGCTCGTTGAATCGCTTATCGTACGACTTTCCCAGATTGCCCAGCCTCGCCGGCTTTTTGGCGTGCCCGTCCGGAGTGAGCCGAACTGCCTGTGAATGACACTCGATCGCTCGGTCTATGTCCGTAAGATTTCCAAGGCGCTCGAACCGACGTTGGAGGGAGTTGCCAAGGCCGGAAAGCCAAATTGGTAAGTTCGCATGAGATTCTGGTGTAAGCAGAGTTGCCTGGTCCTGACATTCGATCGCACGCTCAACGTCCACTAGCTCGCCTGTGCGTTCGAACCGGATCTGGTGAGAGATACCGAGGTTGTTGAGGCATCCAGGCTTGTCCATATGTCCGTCTGGAGTGAGTGCCACTGCCTGGGATAGATATTCAATCGCCTTGTCTATATCTGAAATATCTCCCAGGTGTTCGAATCGAGTTTGATGAGAGATACCGAGACCATTGAGCACGGCTCGCTTGCCTGGATGTTTTTCCGCGGTAATCAGGAGTGTCTGAGTATGATAATCGATTGATCGTTCGATGTCTAGAAGGTTGCCGAGCCTGACGAATCGGGTATGGTGGGAACTGCCGAGGTTATGAAGCACGGCAAGGCGGTCTCCATGCCCCTCCGGAGTCAGGACAAGGGCTTGAGTCTGGTAATCAATTGCTCGGTTAAGGTCTGCTAGCTCGCCGAGGCGCTTAAACCGATGATAGTGCAAGCCACTGAGATTGTTGAGTATTCTAGGCTTCATGGGGTGACCTTCTGTGGCGAGTAAAACTGCCTGAGACTGGTGTTCGATAGCCTTTTCGATGTCTACAAGTTCGCCAAAATATTGGAATCGGCTGGCGTAACCGAGAGCCAGATTGTTGATCATTCCAGGTTTATTTTGACGGCCATCTGGGGTGAGCGAAATAGCCTTGGTATAGAAGGAAATAGCCCGATCGATGTCAGCACGGTCGCCAGACGTTCCAAAACGCATCGCCCAGTGGCGACCCATGCAGTCGAAGTGTTCAACTCTGTCTTCACCCTCGCCCTGTACCATACCATCGTCGTCGTCGTCGGTTCTATCCTCGGAGCCATGAGACACGTCGTGCGCGAAAGCTGGGACACCTGAATTACTACAGCTTGCTTCCGGCTGCGATGGCGGAGTGTGGGTTTTGCCTGAGCCAAGACCGTCATAGTTGATAGGCTTCTGGGTAGCTCCCCCCGGCTCAGTTGGGCGCTGAAGGTTTCCAAAGATATGCAATCGGATTAGACGGTCATCGACTCCTAATATCGAGCATCAACGTACGTTTGGTTCAGTCTCACTACTGCGTACAGGTGCATGAGCATAGTACTGAAAAGGATTATAATCAGAAACACCAACCTAGACGATATCGCTTGGTTACGCAAGCAATCGGAGACAGAACCCATCGGATCAGTGAGACACTTTGCTGTCGTTGTTTACGATTGTACGGCGAGGGGGGGGTGTACTTTGCCGGCTCACGAGCCTTTGAGCCTTAAATGTAAGCTTTGGTTTTACGAGACCCGAGGATCCCAACAGTTTACTACTGCCGGGGCCCCACATATCCTCCGGCACCACAACCTATGCGAATGATACTCGCGAGCCCCTGAACAAATTTTGTAACGTCAAGGTGGGTTCTCGTTAAGCGAAAAATACTAAAACGACCACCTTTTCTGGGGCTGCGATTCTCACAAAACATTCAGCTCCTTAGACTACCGACAAGGGATACCAAGGTTCATTGTTCAACAGAAATATTCGTCGAGGTGCCTCCTTATCGTGTTGATCGGGGCGTTGCCCGCAATGACGATACTTGCCACAGCGCTAGATGCTTGCCACCGCATTGGATATTTACCATAACTGGCAAGACATTCTTTTCATACCAGGAGATGAGTTCCGTATGACCAATACTTTTCAGGGTTTTGGTTTTGAGGCTGAAAGCGATAGATTGAAGCCTGTGATAATCCCCTCTTACGGCACATAGATTTAGCCACCTTGCTGACGAAGGAGTTCTTGGTATAAGAGAGCTTAATCCATTTGGAGTACATACTTGTTTTGTACCCCCGTTTCTTGCTATTAGTCTGGGGTGTCATGATTGACCAAAAAGCTCAATCAGATTCGAGCCTGGACAAGATATGTGTCTTAGTAGACAAATAATCACTCGAGCCGATCTTTCCTGAACCGCCGTGCATGAAGTCACTCAAAATAAGCTTGCTCCACAAAAACTTCGACCGTATCCGATTCTCTCACAGCTAACCTCCGGCATGAGGCAATCCCCGGTGTGGACTCGAGCCGAAAGACTGCAGCCACTTGGATACAGGGCTGTATCGTTTAAGTAGCCCGTAAGATTTCTCCGGCGAGAGAGTTGTAATTCACCCCGCCAAGCGCGCGTATGGGGCATCATCCGGCCTATCTTGAGCATTTTTTCAGTCAGTAGGAAGGTTCAAGAAGGTATATGCTTGTTGGCAAGGTCGATCTCGACGTGTGCAGCTCTATACGAGAGTAAGGCTTTTATAGTAAGAGGTTGGATGTTATGCTGCGAAGAGATACAACCGCGTATCCCGAAGCCCTGGATGAGGGTGCTTCTATTTTTGATAGGAGCTCGAAAACCTTACTTGCCACCCGCGTATACTTACTTCTGTATGATCAGATTCTGACCGGGCGGTGAAGGCCATGAGCCACGCATACCAGCTCCTGTGCCCGGCTGACCGGAATAGTTAGTTTTTGCTAGTTAAAGATACAAGAAACCCATGCTGGACGGCTATCGTATCAAAGAACAGCGCAATAATTGAACTAAACTAGCCGGGCTCCGTGGATGAACTGGCCCAATTAATGATTCGATAAGAATGTAGTCCCAAGTCCATTTTGGAGAGTCGGTCTCGCCAACTACTGGTAGAGCGGGCTTCTGGTACCGCCGTCCAGGACCACAGCTCGCTCGCTGTTCTCAATCATGTTTGGAAAAGCGCTCAGCATGGCCGCGCAGATTTTTTCTCACTCTTGGTAGCCAAATCATATACCAAGGTTGCTCAAGAGTACGAGCCCAAGACTTGTAAAGTACTCACCATCGAAGTGCACGCTCTCCTGCTGATAGATGGTGGATAGATCGCACTTTATAGGTCGGCACAGTTGAAGTACGGGAGACTTGTTTGGTTGACGTAGCCACCTCGTCGAGGAATGGGGTATACATGCCACTGATGCCTTACACAATACTCGCCTGAGAATCCTAGTCAACACTGACATTTCGAGTAGGGGCGCAACACTCATCTCCGTCTCGAGTGCACCTCGAATGTAAGGAGCAGGCTATACGTTGATAACACAGTACACAACTGTGCTGGGGCCCATAATACTGCGCATATACCCCATAGTTCAATGCCACTATCGCCAAACCGGGAGAACCAAGTTGAGTCACGTGATTGCCTCCTCGAAGCCCCGGTCCCAACGCGCATACTTTCCGGTGATAGTTGCCTCATTCTGTCTGCCTTCGTGTACCTGACTATGTACCAAGGACCTCATTTGTGGGATATAAATCACATATTTTCCTTTGCATGGTCGTGAAATCATGCGCAGCGAGCGTGTCTTGGTGTTTCAATGAGGGAATGTACCAATCAAGTTGGTGTTTAGTAAGGTCTTATAGCTCTGTCTGTTATCCAGATTCCATTCGTCTTTAAGTCTACGAGTGCCTTGGGCTGCCTGGATAGGCAATTGATAATATCTTGCGCCCGAAATCCGAGGGAGGCGACGACGGCTGTTTGCATCCGTGTGGCGGCTGCCCGTGTTTGGTAGTATTGTTTGTCCATGATCAAACACTCAGGTTCCGCAGCATTATGTTAGTAACGGGCTCAGATTGCTTCAGTGTTGCTTGTGACGCTCCTGTGTGTCCTCCCTATTGAATATCATCTCTGGTTAATATCCAAATATCCGCTCGCTTTTGTGATACCCGGTATCTAGGGTTACACGCTAACGCCCAGTCTCTACTCCCGGCTCCCCAACTAGCAGACCACCTACGACCACCTTCAGCTCCAGTGTGCATACTATGAACCATCCCTCTCAGCAGGCCTATTTTCCACCACCCCGGCCGACCCCTCATGCACCATCGCTGGGTCCACAAAATGGCCAACAAATCATGTCTCAGGGGTCGTCATCTAGTCACCGCATAAAGGCCCCCGGTCCACCCGATGGTCGAAATTTGCTACTTCTATCTCCTGGTGGCATTTCGGGCGGCTTCCCCCTCCGCCTCTCATGGATGGTGGTTAATGTCGCCAATTCCTGTGCCACCTCTGTCAATATCTCGACACGCTCTAGGTTGTTTGGCCCACCAACAAGGCGCACGGCTTTCGCAGCATTTTTTTCCAATACTCGCGCCAAATTGCCCACTCTACCTTGTGATCCTAATAAGACAGGCACAGATTGTTAGCTTCGATATCTGCTGTCAATTTAAGCTGCCGAATACATCCTCCACTACTCATTCCTCAGTCTCCTCCGAAATCCGCATATCCAGCCCTAAAACCTCACTGCTGCTACTCGCAGTTGATCTCAACGTTCAATCATACCACTGTGGGGTCATCCTCAGAGCAGAGCGATGTGCCAATTCCGCCCTCCACGCTGCCTCGGGCACTACTTTCTGTTCAAAACACTGGTCGTTTCGCCATGAGCACCACGACTAGCCGCATGTCGACCAGAGACGCTTATCTCGGCCCTGACTCATTATAATTCAGGCCACGAACATTTGGTATCCCCATCCCAGAGTCGAGCGAAGCCCAATCCTACCCTCCACGTCGCCCCGGACATTCCTCTCTGTTTAGAACAACGGTCGTTTCACAACGCGCGCATCTACCACGCCTAGCTACGCACCACCTAGTACCCTAGCTTCGGCCCATCATATCCCCGGCTACAAACGCCTCGTATCAACAACGATTCGGCCTTGGACTAGTAGCACAGCTAGCTCCGATAGCATGGATATATTTTTCACCCCAGTGACGGTGCCCCCCTCGTCCCAATGGTCAAGCCCTACCCCGGCAAGTAATCATTTCACCTCGCGGCCGCTCAGGTCCTATATCCATAAGCTCTTCTTCGCTGTGTCAATCAGACCTCTGGTGATTAGCAGTGCGTCTGGTATCCGAGTCTTGCAAATTTCTAGAATTTTTTGCCTTCCTTACTTTCCGTGCTTCTTTACTGGCATTTTCCGAGCTTCAATATCTCTATCTAAGCTGATGTGCAGTTTCTATTGTCGTCAACATTTTATAATAGCATTTCGTCCCAGGCGTCCTTTGGAAACCAAGGTGCCAGTCCCCTCGATGCCGAGGACGATCGAGCGAGGACTTCTATGGATCTCGGCGCCAGGTCCTAAGCCTAGCCCGAGACCGTCAATCCCGAATACTTCGGCCTCTTGCCACGGACCCGAGCGCGAGACTGTCAACTGGGGCGACAGGTTCGGAGCCGACGGCACGGACGTCGATCATGATCTACACGGAGAAGCGCCTTCAAACTACAGGATCGCCGATTTGGACATTTCAAGTAAATATTTGGGAGTCGTTACGGTATTGTTTCTCACTTGAAGATTAGATTCTCGCCAGACCTTCGTTCAGATTCGAACATGGGAAAAATGCGATAGATTAGTTGGATATTTATCCATCCTTGTACATGTATGCGCGAAGAAAATGTTCGTGTCGCTCCGTGGCTAAACAGGGTTATCAGTGGAGAACAAGTAATTTGTAGACGCGTAATATATTCGAAGTAAATGCAAGACACGACGATGCACCTATCAAAAACATATCCAAGACGAAACAGCAGATACAACCCAAAAGTTTATCCGTATCAGATCCCAATGTGAACATACGGAACCCATCGAGTAAACTCTTTCTCTCCGATTTGGGCGCGTAGAACCGACACCGCTGTATGCAATGCCCTCGCTGCTCTTCCACCATCCAGCCTCCCGTCTTTCACTATTTGGCCATACACTTGGTCCGCAACTAGCGGAGCGTCTCCATCGTTGATCGACCACATTGTCGCTATTATTGTCGGATACCCAGCCACCACCATTCCAGCTGCCAAGTGAATTGCCTCGTCTGGCAAGTCCTTGTCGCCAGTCGCAGTCTGACATGCAGACAAGAATGCCATTCCTTTATTCTTGAACGACCGATTGGCGATTCGCGCAAGCGTCAAGCCACCATCGTGTAAATGGAAGCAGCTCTCGGTCGGCCGTTCGAGATTCTGCGAGGCATGGCATGCGAGGTGGACCGAGCTGTACTTCTCCATAGCGCTAAGTACTGCCTCAACGGTGGCTTGATCGTTTTGGAGCTCCATATAAGAAATTGACGCTGTGTGTGGCCGAATGTGAGCGAGCTCTGTTTTGGTGCCTGGGAGCGGAGAAAGCCCCACTGTCGCCTCTTGGGTGATCGCTAACATCCCGCCGAGTTCGAAGGAGTGAGAGGTAGGGTAGATCAACGCATTCAGGTTTGGTGCATACGAGGAGACAGCAAAGTTGAAGGTGTTATTTCCTGCTTGATCATAGCAACCGGCCGCGTGAAGGGGCAGGAACGACAATGCACCGGTCGTACACCATGTGACGTGCGGCAGCTGGTCTACAGGTAACTGACTCTGGATTAACCGCGCTCGAATTAGACTTCTAGCAAATAAATCTGGGTATTAGATTACTTACTTCATATCCCAGGAAGACGAGTACGGGATGGGATATATGTCTCCAGAGTGTCGCCAGAATACTCTCGAACTGGTCCACTGGTCCATCCCCGGCCCGCTTAAACGCTCGCTCTCTAATTCCTTTTGAAAAGAGGGCTTTCTGCATTTGTTGGTATAGCTCGGCCATCTTGGTATCTGAGACCTCAGGTAACGGCAAGTGTGTAACGTGATCACTGTGTGGACGGATAATGAGAGCATCGGATCGAGTGGTGTGCAAATTGACAACTACGACAGGTCCAGACTGAGCGGCAATCATGAGCTCTGCGGTCTTCTTCGGACGCATGAAGTTTTGAAACCCAGACAGCTCCCGAGCTTGGGTAATCAGTTGTTCATACTGTTCAGCAAGTCGGCGATGCTTTTGAGCGACTGCCTCGGAAGAGTGTGCGTGATCCCTCGGATTCGCAACGTATGTCGTCCGTAGGCTGGCGAGTTCAAGTTCACGAGTAACGTGCTCGAGTCTTCGGGCGAGCTCTGGGGCGACTGTCAACAAATCATCGAACTGGGTACGAAGTTGGAGCGTCTGAGTCCACACGATCAATCGTCCAGCTTCCAGCCACTCCAATGCCATCCCGAACTCGTTGTGGGATATAGCGGCAGCAGCAGCTTCATTAGCCACATCATCAATCGAGTGTACGTTTTCATATCGACGATTAGCTGTGGACCCTATCCAGGCAACCTTGGGGATGAGCTCCATTGTCACCCGATACGCTTCAAAAGAGGAGGGTTTATCATAAATAGAGGCAAGTTGCGCCCATTTCCGTGAAGCTTCAAACCTAATTACTGATGCCCCAGCCGGGGAAAGCGCGGCCAATCGGAGGGATGAAATTGCACGCTCCATATCTTCAGGATCTCCAAGGTGCTCAAATCGAGCTACCTGAGACTCGCCTAAATTCACCAGCCGCATCGCCTTTTCTGCGTGCCCATCTGGTGTAAGCGAAACGGATTGAACGTGGTATGCAACCGCATGGTCTATGTCTGCGAGCGTCGCAAGGCGCCAAAATCGGTGTCGGTGTGAGTTACCGAGGTTGTTGAGCCTTCCGGGCTTTGCCACATGTCCGTCAGGAGAGAGAGAGACCGCTTGGTGCTGGTACTCGATTGCCTGGTCGATGTCTGCGAGCTCTCCAAACCGTTTGAACCGACGCTGATATGAGTTTCCAATGCTGTCTAGCACAGTAGGCCTTTCTGCGTGCCCATCTGGAAGAAGAGAAGCTGCCTGAGCTTGCCATTCAATGGCGCGCTCTATGTCTGCGAGCTCTTTGAGCTCTTCGAATCGGGCTAGGTGGGAGAGACCAAGGTTGTTGAGCATAACAGGCTTAGCCACGTGTCGATCTGATATGAGTAAGACCGCTCGAGACAGATGTTCAATTGCCCGATCTATGTCTAGAACCTCCCCAAGATGATCAAACCGACGATGGTGTGAGCTGCTAAGACCGTTGAGTGCTATATGCTTGGATATATCCTCATCAGGAGTGAGCAGAACTGCTTGCGAAAGGTATTCGATCGCTCGATCCGCGTCGATGAGCTCGCCAAGGCGGTTGAATCGGTGATAATGCGATTGGCCGAGATCGCTCAAACGCTGGGGCTTCTTGGCGTGCCCATCCGGGGTAAGACAAACGGCCTGGGAATGGCACTCGATTGCTCTGTCTATGTCTATGAGATCTCCAAGGTGCCCGAACCGCCGCTGGAGCGAGTTGCCGAGACCGCCAAGCCACACTGACAAGTTTGAATGGTCTTTTGATGTTAGCGAAACTGCCTGATTTTGGCACTCGATTGCGCGTTCAATGTCCACTAGCTCGCCAGTACGTTCGAATCGAACCCGGTGAGAATCACCGAGGTTATTGAGATATCCAAGCTTGTCCATATGTGCATCTTTTGTAAGTGAAACTGCCTGAGACAGATATTCAATCGCCCTATCTATATTTGAAGGGTCGCCCAAATGTTCAAATCGACTTTTATACGAGTTACCAAGTCCATTGAGTACGGCGGACCTGCCTGGATGGTGAACTGGAGTAATCGCAATCGTCTGAGTAAGATACTCAATCGAGAGTTCAAGATCTTCAATATCGCCGAGCCTGGCGAATCGAGCCTTGTGGGAACCGCCGAGGTTATGAAGAACTGCAAGACGACTTTTATGTCCTTCTGGAGCAAGAATAAGAGCCTGGGTCTGACACTCAATTGCTCGGTTTATGTCTGCCATCTGGCCAAGGCGCTCGAACCGACGATAGTGCGAGGCACTGAGATTGTTGAGGATTCTAGGCTTCAGTGTATGGACATCTGGAGCAAGCGAAACCGCCTTAGACTGGTTTTCGATAGCCTGTTCGATGTCTGCGAGCTCGCCAAAGCGTTCGAATCGACTTAGGTAACCCAGACCAAGGTTATTGAGCTTTCCGGGCCTACTCGCATCCACATCTGGAGTAAACATAACCGCCTGAAAGTAACAAGCAATTGCTAGATCTATGTCTTCCCGAGCACCGGACGTTTTGAATTCCTTCTCCCAGTTTCGGCCCTCGCAGCCGAAGTGGCTTGCTCCATATTCGCTCCCGTCTTCGCTCTCGTCTTCGCTCTCGTCTTCGCCCTCGTCATCGTTCTCGTCATCGTCATCGCTGCCGCTTCCTAGTTCACCTTCGGGGTCATCAAATGCGTCGTACGGAGGCGGCGAGCTGTCCGAATCGCCGGAACTGCTGGTCCATTCACCCTCGCTACTGCATAAAAAGTCTTGATCACGGTATCATTGGGGATCATAATCAAACACACCAACCTAGATAGGGTTGCTTGATCGCCCAAGTCATCAAAGGTAGAATTCATCGGATCGGTAGGCAAGTTTACTAGCGGAGTATCCGGTTGTATGGTGGAGGGGGGTAACCGTGTATATGAGATGTTGGTTCGCCAGTGGTTTAGCTTTAAATGCGAAATCTGATTCCATCGGGCCCTTGGACTCACGGCTCTATCCGGTCGATCAGCTGCCCGTAGTCCCGCAAGGGCCTCCTGGTATCATGGCTTACTCATAGCTTGCATGTCTGATACACACTAAACTCCCTTGGTGTAGATGAATCCCTGAGCATATCGAACAACATCAAAATAGCTTTTTTTTTGAGCAAGGAACGTCAAAATGAGCGTCTCTCCTGGGGCGATCTCCGCGAAACTAAGTTTTCCGGGCCACCGACTAGTGAGAGAAAGCTTAACTCCCTACTAGATGTCTTGTGGTCCAGAAATCTCACTTTGTTACACTGGCCGGGGTGCTTGCCACAGCGCTAGATGCTAGATACTTTGCCACAACACTAAATACCTGCCGCAACTAGCATGAAGCCCTTTCACTACAGGGTACGAGGACCACATTGCTAATGCATTTTGGGTCGCGATTTCGAAGAGATTGAGGTGTGTGATCGCTTCCCGCGCATGGTATAAGCGTTTAACCACATACTCTGCAAAACCGAGAAAAGCTCTCGGTGCTCCGGAGAGCTGCGGAAGGG
>JANWGL010005477.1:0-17537 GCA_025200755.1 Ceratobasidium sp. C01 | reverse complement strand
TATACGCCGGTGCCGAATCCAGGTCCAGGTGTCGCGGGAGTTGGAGCTGGTGGGAGGGGTTTAGCGCCCGTGAATAGAGTACCTCCACCCGTGGGACCGGCCGGAGCGGCGGCGCAAATGCTTGCCGACGATATGGCGGCTGCGCAGAGGAATAGGCAGTCTAGACAGGGTATATTTAGAGAGGGTAAGGATTTGTCGGCCCGTTCATTTGATCACGAGGTGTTGATTCCTTTGTATTTCCAGATTTCAGCGCGAGCGAGGGACATGGTTATAGGAGTAGCACAGACGCGGACGGGCAGTCTCAGCACATTCGAAGCGGGAGCAACGGAAATGGATTCCGGTCTGCATACCCACCTTCGTCATACCCGCACCCTGGTCGGCCCGCCCCAGGTCAATTCACCGGCAACGGCAACGAGAACGACGGTGGGAATGGCTATGGGAACGGCGGCAACGGCGGGAATGGAAATGCGGGTCCAGCACAGACGTACGGCACCGACCAGCCCGACGAGGAAGTTCACGCCTATAGCACAGTCGGCGACGCGTCCATTTCTCTGTACCCCTCTTCCGATCACCACGAGACAGTACCACCGCCTCCCCCTCCGTTCGTCGGCGGGTTTTCGCCTGTACCCGAGAAGGAGAGGGAAGAGTATAGGTTACCTGATAGAGGGTATTCTAGCGGATACGTCATTCCGGACAGTGCAGGGAGTGGGAACAGCGGGAATGGAACTGGGAGTGGGGGACAGAATAGCCCAGGGTTGGACGCGGATCCTTTCGCTGCGAACCGGAGGCCTACTGCGTTTAGCCGTGTGTTTGGAGAGCGACCAGCTGCGTCAGGGACAGGAGGCGGACGGAGTCCCACAACAGCTACAGGAGGGCGAGGCGGGGGCCGCAGTCCCATTCTCACACGCGGTGGAGCTCCAAGTACGAGCCCAGTCCTTGGACGCGGGCCTACGCTACGTGGTGCAGGTGGCCCTCAAAACATGGGCTTCGGACGACAACAATCTGCTAATGCACCATGGAACAACCAGCCACGCGACTCGGGTGGGTTCTCCGACAACAGCTCGCCTACCGCCGTTGGGTTTGCAGGGGACGTAGGCTCCAACAGAGACGACGGCAGCCCAGTCCCCACAGGTCCCTTTGCCGGTCGATCAGGCTACGGCGCTGCACGATAAATCCCTCACTTCCACTCCCCGCATGTCACTTCTACCCCCGGCATCTTTTGGATCTCCTCTTTCGTATATCTTTGGCTTTTGTTGTAGAAGGGGAAGGGGTCATATATTCGCTATCTAATCTACTTGTCTATTGGACTCGCTTTGTCTCCTTGTTTTTGGTCGGACGTTGTTTGGCTGTATCCGCCTTTGTAATTTCACTATTCAAATCCGATCCTCCGTGGCTGTGCAGTGAAATTCCCACACTCGATCAGATGATGAGGATCGACCAAGTGCGAATCTGACTCTGCGAGAATTTAAATTCGGGTTTGGCTCTTCACCTCGACTCATCCTCAACCACCTGAACGCTCGAACATGTCTGCGCCTGCTTCGTCTTTGCCTAACGCGAATGGAACTGATGCTGTGACGACGACGGCAGCAGCGCCGAGGTCGACGACTAACAAGGATGGAGCCAGTAGTTTGGGGACGTTTGGCGTCAAGTCTGGGTTGGCTCAGATGCTCAAGGTGAGTCAGATTCATAGCTGTGAGAAATTTAGTGCTGAAGGATTACTGTATTACAGGGAGGCGTTATTATGGATGTGATCAACGCTGAACAGGCTCGAATTGCTGAGGAGGCGGGAGCGTGTGCTGTTATGGCCCTTGAGCGGGTTCCCGCAGATATTAGGAAGGAAGGTGGCGTCGCACGTATGGTATGTTCACTCAACTATTGAACGATGAGCTAGTGGGCTGAAAACACTTTGGATGATAGAGCGACCCGAAAATGATCAAGGAGATCGTCGACGCTGTCACAATCCCCGTCATGGCCAAAGTCCGAATTGGACACTTCGTTGAGGCGCAGGTACGCTCCTCTCCTTTCCACCCCTCTCCAACCCGTATCATTATTATAATTTTTCTCGTCTTGGTCCGGCCGCGCTCACGCATTCACGTGCCTAGATTCTCCAAGCCATCGGGATCGACTACATCGACGAGTCTGAGGTACTCACCCCCGCCGACGAGCAACACCATATCAACAAGCATACCTTCCGTATTCCATTTGTCTGCGGTGCTACGTCCCTGGGTACGTTTTTTATGTTTGTGTATGCGTGATAGGGGTCTCGTACATGGGCCGAATCAAACCCGAAACCTTTTTCGTGCTCGACTCTGGGTGACTCATCTTTTGCTTCCTCATGTAGGCGAAGCTCTTCGTCGTATCTCCGAGGGCGCAGCAATGATCCGGACAAAGGGTGAAGCTGGAACGGGGAACGTGGTGGAGGCGGTTCGTCACGCGCGCAACGTTAATGCAGAGATTCGCAAGGTCTCGAACATGACTGATGAGGAGCTTTACGTATACGCTAAAGAGTAAGTATCTTTTATGCTCAAGAGCGGGAACGCGAGGCCGAATGAGTGTCTTGGCGTTTAGCATCCAGGCGCCCTTCCACTTGTTGAAGGAGACTGCGCGGTTGAAGAGGCTGCCAGTTGTTAGCTTTGCTGCTGGAGGTGTTGCCACACCCGCCGATGCCGCGCTCATGATGCAACTTGGATGCGACGGAGGTACGTACTCGCTGGTTCCCTAAACCGTGTCTGGTGATAGACTAATAGCACGCATATAGTGTTCGTCGGGTCCGGTATATTCCACGTACGTACATCGGTTGGTTTCCTGAAATGACTTGAAGCTCATTAAATGGATTTTTAAGTCGGGCGACCCTGCTAAGCGCGCACGAGCGATCGTCCAGGCGGTAACTCACCACAACAACCCCAAGATCCTGGCTGAAGTATCCGAGGACATTGGCGCGGCTATGGTTGGGCTCACCATGTGCGTATTCATCTCGTAGCTTCCCCTATTTTGCCTGCGCAGCATCGTCTCCTGCCGGCAGTGCCTCCTTGGCAGGATAGGAAGTCTTGGCGTGGGTCGCGCCATCACGGTCGCACTCACAGATATTTCTTCCCAACGCGTTACAGTTTCCCCTTAGGTCCAGAATCAATTTCGGGCGCATGGCTAACTCGTTGGATCATGTTTGTAGTGATAAAAACATGCAGGGCGGGCTCATGGCCGGCAGAGGATGGTAAATGCGCGTGGGTGGACCTCGGGCTATGCTGGGTGTTATTATAGTTAAAGTACAATTTGGAGTTCGGGTTTGACAAGATATTTTGCCTACACGTGTAGAGGATAAAAATAAATACTCAAGATGAATGGGGCGTGGCCGTACACCGGGGATAGGATCGGTGCGGAGGTGTTGGCACGAGTTGACAGTGCCCGACAGGCGCTTACGAACACGTGACGTGGCTGTGATGAACAAGGTGGTTACTTGGCGTTCTTTTTCTGTACGACAACGACACTCCTTCACTCCACCACCATGCGAGGTTTCCTTTCTGCCTCTGTCGCGCTCGCTGCGGCGTCCCCTGCCCTCGCTATCCTTATGGATAAGCGCGTCACAGTCTACAACCCGACTGGGACGACGACTGCGAACGCTGCGGCGGCCAGCTACACTGGTGCCGCTGCTTATGACACCACTGTCCTTAACCCTCCTGCCCCGCCCACCGATCTCGCCAAGGACTTTGATGTTCAGTTGTTCCAGGGCGGCATGGACAACCTTTCCATTAAGCAAAAAGGCAGTTTCTTGGGCTTCAGTATTGAATTGTCCGTGGCCGATCAAATCCGTATGTACATGGTTTTGCAACGCAAGTTCTTTTTGCTAACGTCGCGCAAAACGATCCAGTCGGAAAAAACTCGTCTCACTTACAAGTACCGTTCTTGAACTACATGTCTAACATCAAGGCGCGTGCCGGCAAGGTGTCCATCCGTGTGGGCGGCAACACCCAAGAAACGTCAGTCCTCATTCCACAGGGCTTCGACACGGGCTACGTTATCCAAAAGTACCGTCGCCCAGGATCGACTCCCGTGAGTTTTTTCGGTCAGTTTGATCCACGCCAGGATAGCCGCTCACTGTTCGTTTCCCCGAATAGACCGAGACGCCCCTGATTTACTTCTCGCCCGAGCTCATTTACTCCATGAAGAACGTTTCGTCACTTATTCCTATCGAGTATTACTTCGGTCTCAACTGGATTGATCCCGCCAACTTCACCAACTCGGTCCTCGTCGCTGAGACCGTCGAGGCGATTCTCGGAACTGACCTCCTGGCGCTGCAGCTTGGTAACGAACCTGACCTGTGCGTAATCAGTGACATACATCATCAAACGTAACTAACAACGTAACTCACCCACAGATACGACCGTCATGGAAAGCGCCCAACAACTTCGTACACATTTGACAATTACAAGGCCGAGTTCCAGCAGTCTGTAAACCAGCTGGACGCTTCGCCTGCCTTCACGAACCGACAAATTCTGCTTGCTCCTTCGTCGTGTTGCTTCTGGAACGAGGCTGATCTTTTCAACTCCGGCTTCGTCGACCAGTTCGCAGATGCGCTCAAGATTCTTGCGGTCCAGCATTACCCGACCAACAACTGCAAGATCAACGGCAACATCCTCGATCCCCAGACCATTTATCCCGATTTCTTGAAGCACGGTAACGGGCAATACTCTCCTATCTCCATGGTTGATCCATACAGGACGACTAGCGGTATTGCGGCCGCGAAAAACAAGCCAATCGTCATGCTTGAGACCAACACCGCGTCGTGTGGTGGTTTCCCCGGTATTAGCGACAGCTTCGGCGCAACTCTCTGGGCTGCGGATCTTGCATTCCAACTCGCGGCGGCCAACTTTTCGCAGGTTCTATTCCACGTTGGTGGTCAGAACGTGTACTATAACGTGGGTCCCGCGGTTCCTCATTGTTTCCAACCAGCGACTGACACATCCAAAAATAGCCTTTCACCCCGCCGCCGACCAACCAGTCTACGTTCCACCAGTGGACGACCGGCTCGATCTACTACTCGGCGCTCTTGACTGCCGAGGCGTTTGGTCCTACCGGAAACTCCCAGATTGTCGACCTCCAAATGAACGGCAACAACGACTATACGCCCGGTTACGCCATCTACGAGAACGGCACTGTGAGTTGACGGTGCTCGGCACGTGTTGTGTGGCATGTTCTGACGTCGGCTTCCTCCATTTAGCCCACCAAAGTCGTACTCTTCAACTACATCACCGATGCGACCGGCGGAAACGATTACACCGCGCACATTGCCATCGGTGGTGGTCAGTCCGGACAGAATCCTTCGACTCCTACCACGATCAAGGTCCGGTACGTAGAGCTCCGTTTTTCTGAGTCGAACGGGGATTAATCCATGTTCCATAGCCGTCTGTCTGCTACGTCTGTTAGTCAGAAGTACAACATTACCTGGGCTGGTAAGTCTACCCACATCTATCGTCTTCTTCCCTGGCTTGTAACTGATGTCGCTCTCGTGTCCAAAGGTCAAACTCTCGGAGAGCAGTTCGGTTCGGATGGTCGTATGATGGGAGACATCGTCACCGAGGAGATCCAGTGTGACGCCAACGCCCGTACATGCCCCGTGACAGTCAAGGCGCCTTCGGTTGTGCTTGTGTTCTTGAACGACCAGACGCTTGCCGACTCGTCTCCCCCGGCTGAGGGTCCCCAGACGTTCGCCACCACTGCTGCTACTGTGAGCTTCCTTTCCGTCTTTACTGTTTGCAGGACTTTAACTTACTCGTCCCTTCCTTTAGCGCCTCCATAACACCGCGACAATCGACCAAGCTATCTTGGCTACCTCGAACGGCCGTGGTGGAGGAAAATATGGTGGTGGAGTGGTCGGCAGCACAAGTCAGGGATCGGTTAACGCTGCGTGGAGTGTTGCCATTCCTGGGTTCGTTGCTGTTCTTGGAGGAGCGTTGGGTGCCGCGTTTGTTGCGTATATTCGATGAGAGGTCCTGGACATCTATTAGAGTCTGAGAGACATTCTAACACTGGACTACGGATGATTTCTTACCTTGAACATTTTTGGAAGAGTGGAGTGGAGGGTTGTGTTTCTTTTTTTCTTGTTTCCTGTGGTGGCCTTTGTAAGTTATGAAGTTGGGCGATAATCTTCTACATACCTACGCTCGTTTTATTATAGAATTTTTACTCACTTGTCTTTCGCCTTTGGGGTCCTTCAGTCGTTCTTTCGTTTCAAGTCTAAAATCCAAGAGTAAACACAGCACGTAGGGGAGAAGGGGAGCGTTGCCACAAAAGACGTACACATTTATATATTCCAGCCTGGCTATTTTTACACATCGCTGCGGCAGTGCGTCGTCTCGAGAATCGTGGACTGGGGAAGCTAAGCATGGACTGCGCACGCTCAAAATAGACGGATAATTTCAGCTGGTTGCTTTACGTGTCACCGTCGAGACCGGCTGCGGACGTGGAGGCAGGAAGAAAATATCGTAAACCAGGGATCGAAGTTAGCCAGGAGGAGGGAGGGAGGAGAAGAAAGTGGGTCGGCGCGCACGACTGTGGGCATATCAGACAGAAAAACGTGCTCTGGCTTAACAATATACCGAGGCGAACTTGGGTCTTAGGTATTACTTAGGAGGGCGTGTTGCGTCTTGGCGGACTCGGCGGTGACGCACTTGCTATAGGCTGAATTTCAGGTCTAGCCGACAGGGCGGAGGTATTCGTAATTGGGATTTAGTAGGCCGTATGCCGGGGAAGGTGCAATGTACTGGAGATAGGGACTGTGCCTGTTGTATGCATTTGAACCTAAGAGAAAGTATAGATACTATTCGGGTACTACAGTCCCAGTAACGAGCGTTTTTCAGCCATTGTAAATCCAATAGTCTAAGAGCAGACCAAGATGGACGAGAGTTTGCCAAGGACTACAGCCTACACAGCACGTTGCTTGGGTTAGTTACTACCCAAGACAAAGACAAATCGGACTTGGTACGTGCCTGCTGAGCGGCACTGGCGTCGCGTTTGTTGCTAGCGTCGAAAGCGGATATGGTCACGTAGCATTTCCCGCTCGTTTTGATCACGCTTGATTCGTCGGGGAGATGTCCGCCGTTGCTGCATGTTACGACGTCCTTTACGTGCATATATATCGTCAATTTGGGGCACGATGTGAGCGAGGGGAGGGAAGAGAAGGTCTTACGGTGCGGAAGACGTTCCAGTACAGGCCAGTGAGGACGAATTGGAAGTCGTTGACGCCTGCGCAGGTTGAGGAAATCGCGGGGAAATTCACATTCTAAGTTTAAGATCAGATTTGGAGCATTTCGGGTTGCTTGGTGCACTTACGAGACCCTAGAATCACATAAATGGGTTAGTTAAGTTGAGGTAGAGATGTTAGAGTAGCAATGCTTACCACGCCCGAAGGCAGCCATGGCTGCGCAGTTGCGGTTAGGACACTGACGAGCTTTTGTGCAACCTGTGCGTAGATAAAGGATGAATCTCCGGCCTGGAGGGTGGTGTACGACCTGGTGGAGAGCGTTCATTTTCTAAACGGATGCTTGGAATGGGAGCCGTACCTGGCAGATCCAGTTGTACCGCTAAATGCAATGGCGGGAAGGCCTTCCTTGACAGCTTCGGTTGCCGCACCACTATTTGTGAAATGACTTAGTAATGTACCGGTTCAAACCGTCATTCGAGTTAGCTCACACCGTTCCGGAGAAGAAGGTTGCAAGTCCAAGGTTAGCTGAAGTAACGAATCAGCATCATACAAACTACCAGAGCTACCTCTAACTTACTTCCAACATTCGGCCCGGTTACCACGATGTCGGGCGCACCGCCAAAGAACTTCGGAGCCAGAGTCTGAAACCCACCAAAAGCCAATTCAGCAGCGGCACAACCATGAGCGCAGGGTTTTGCGTACCGCAGTTCCATACTTGAGCGCGGTGACGGGGTAGCTGTTTACATAGTTCAGCCTCGCTAACCAGGAATCATTATTAGTATTTCTTTCCCTTGAGAGATAGCCTGATGACCCACGGTCAGTCGCATTTGCGCCCTCCGCCGGCGCCCCAACTGGCACAGAGCCATACTGCCCGACCGCGGTCAAGACTTTAGCCGGAGAATCAAGAGAGCCCGTGCCAGACTGGTTCTGAACAGGCGAGGAAAGTACGACCTGTTGGCAAGGAGCATAAGAGGTGCATTGTTATTCTCAAAGGTTATATAGACCTACATTGTATCCCGCTGAAGAGAGCGTTTGGTAAAATGCACGGACGTTGGCCTCTGCCCAGCCATCATCGTTACCGCTATTCCAAAAACATTAGTCATGTTTCTTGGTGTTCAAACAAACAAAGCAACTTACACCAAGACCTTAAGTGGCGCACGTTCAAGCAGAGTCGGCGCACTCAACACCAATTGAACGGCGACAGACGAGCCAAGGACAGCAGCGAACAGCGAAACGTACATTATTGCAAGCAGTCGGGGGCCGAGAGTCGCATGCCTGCCTACACCAATTTATAAGAAGTTCCGAGTATAGGAAGAAGTAGTACTAGTATAGAACGTGGTTCGCCCGCGCGGAACGCATCTTCCTCGCGCCTGGGTAACCAACGCACGTGTGGAAGATTTAAGCCAAGGAAAGAGAGCCATATGTTAGTTGAAGGTGGCAGGAAAGGATAACAAGGACATCACTCAACAAGAAGTTGACACATTCAATTTGGCTAGTCGAAAGAATACATTGAGGTCCCGGAGGTAACCTACGAAACAGGCAAGCGCTGATGAAACTATGAAACGTCGTTAAGGTTGTCACATGTTCGCCCCCTCCGGCGCTTTCTTACCGCACAGTCAGTCAGTCAGCAGTAGACACTCTCCTTCACCCCTTTTCCTTACAGTATTGCTAGGGGCTCCGAACGCTATATTTCTCCACTGCCGCTACAGGTCTTTGTCCTCTTTTTCGATAATGCTTTCGCCTATACCCGGCTCTCACAGCGCCTTCCTAGTTGTTCTAGCGGTCTATTATATTCAAAAACAAAAAAAGGATGTCACACGATGAGCCGCCTTTGCTTGTCCCTCTTCTAAGTCCCCGCATTGACAAACCACTAACCGCAAGCTTACCACAAACTTCTATGGATACCCTGGATCTACCACTGTGCGCATTCGGGCGTTATCTAAGTATCCTGACTGGGGAACCATAGCCCTTCGTCATCGTTCCACGATGCTGTCAAGTGGCGACAAGTACCTATGGTTTTTATTGAGACTAAGATACAAGTGTCCTCCAGACCAATGGTACACTCAGGTTGAGATCACGCAACCGCAACCTACGGGTCCTCGGGGATGGTGCCAAGCTTACCCGCTATAAAACTGAATTACAGCAACACATTTTTACATGAGGAGCTAATTTTGGTAGCTTGTATGCGCGCGTCCATACCGTCAACATAGGTAAACAAACACCGATATTCACCTGTGCGAGCTCAATGGCATGGAGCTCGCCGTTGGGTACCCACCTGTAAAGAGGCGCTATTGAGTAATGGAAGCAGATGCAGCTTGACAGGGGTGGGAAATATCAAGAACGAGTTCATCCTGCGGGAATTCCACCCACTAACCCACTAAGTTGAGCACCCGCGAGAGATGAGCGAAATGTTCCCGAGAGCTTGCTACGCCTGGTACCTCGTTTTGTGCTTGGGTGGCGAGTTTTCCGCCTGAGCAGTGCACGAGCGCAGTTGTGCAGTCCACTTGTAGCCACCCAGCGGGTGCCTAAGCATAGACTAAGCCAGCATCGGCCGCAATCGCTTTTCAATCAACCGTATCCGAGTCAACCAGTCTTATCTGAGCCCCCGGGGCATGAACACAGGCAACCAAACTTCGCAGTCGGATATCATGTTGGCCGGGGCACGCCCTCCTTTTCACGACCTCACATCTGTCTTGGTGGCCTGGTGGCGTAGTTGCGGCACAAATGACTGCCCGCCTGTCAGTTGTATACCAAAAAGGTTACTGTAGTGGGAAATATGCGGGAGCGACGGGTTCGTGGAGTCGGCCCTTTGCTCTCCCGAATATATGATTGTCTGAAACCGGCTATCGGTCAATTGCCCATCGCCGAACATCTGGTATTTATAGTCTGGGCTTCCACTTGCCACTGGTACTGCTGGTCACCAAGAGGGACCCGAGTAAGCGCAATTGCAACAGAACTGTGGAAGTGCTCCTGTATAGGAGGCTGGTTTACGAGACTACGTAAGTGGATGCGTACCTCTTACTCCTCTACTGTTCGGGCTTAAGTTACCATTAGTAGGATTTCCTTAAAGCACACAAACACAGAATGCGGTATGCACCATAGTCTCGTTCCATTACGTCTCGCTGAACACAGACGTTTTTCTGTTAATTGGGCTGGTAACCTTGATAGGGGGTGAGCGTTTCTTTCTATCTCGACTGGGGTTCCTCCAGATTAATATTTCCCCTGTGCGAAGTGACAATACTGGCCCAATAAGCCATTCTGCTTACTCTCCACGGGAGGAGCCAAACTATTTACGTGGTGCCCCAAGGCAGCCTGCCCAGGTCCCGGTCCCGGTCGTTCCGCAACACAACGATGGGTTTCTAGTACTTCGTTATGGTTTCCTCTTTATCGTGGTTCTATCCGTATATTTGACTCTGAGGTATTTGTTGTAAACCTATATGTTTGGGCAATGGAATGAGTGTATTACGTCACGGAGTTAGCGTCGGGATTTATTTTGGCTGGCGATCGCCGGGTTTGGGGGAGAGTGGCACGTGACACACAGGGCGACGTGTCTTGTCCACGACCGTCGAATCTTAGCTATCGCGAGCGTTACAGTTTTACTTATTCTGCGCTCAAGGAAGCACAAATCGAGCAATAAACTCTTAAAATCGTATCTATCATGGCGGAGCCTCGGGTGCTCGAGGGCAATGGACTCACGCACGCGCACATTGTATACTCGGAGATCATTTCTGTTACGTCTGTCATGCGCAAAAACTCGCGCTGGGCAACGAATTTCGGCATAAATCACAGGCGCGACATGCATTTGGCTGCGAGTATGGGCCTGCGTCGGGGAACTCCAGACAACTCGTCGCGTTCGCCCGGCCCTAGACGCGAGGTTGATCTAATGGGTGGATTTGAATACCTCAAGAGGAAAATAAGAGATGTACAAGGTGAGCCACGTATCACTGAGGCCACGGAGATCCTTAGCTCACGCATTGCAGACGTTCATGAGGTCCCCATCATTGAAATCCTTGAACCCTTCATAGCTGTAATACGCTCTCCTACATCTACTGGGCCCATCACCTCGGCCGCGCTTACCTCTCTCAGCACTTTCTTCATCACGGGTGTTGTGGTATCTGACAACTCCACTATTGCTTGTCTGTCTGAGCTCAGCGGCGCTCTCTCTCGATGCGTATTCGAACCGAGCGACTCTGGACGGGATGAAGCTGTCTTGCTCAAGATAATCGGTGTTATTAGAGATTGCATATGCAGTCCGTACGGAGCGCTCCTTAGTGACGTTGAGGCGTGCGAGATGCTAGAGAAGGTTTTGACTATATGCTGTCAAATGCGAGCAAGTGGTAAGTCCTAACTGCCCAAGCCTGACTGGTTGATTATATCTAACTGAATTTCACTTCGCTTAGAGGTGCTACGTCGCACGGCAGAGTCAAACATGCAGAGTATTATTCGTGAAGTGTTTGGTCGGCTTCGCGGATTGGACCCGGTAACAGAAGAGCAACGAATGCGACAAGACGAGGATGAAGCGAATGCTGAGCTCAGGCTCATACTCTCACCGACTACTGCGACAAACCCTCTCCCAGGAAACGACGCGCCCGCTCCTGACTCTACCCAAACACCAGGGACGCATGAACCTGAATCTGAGCGTGAGTTTCGTTAGAAGATTCGTATATCGTTGCTTGACTGTGTACTTGACTTTTGTAGCTCGTCCTTACGGACTTCCTACCGTCGCCGAGGTCCTACGAGTGCTAATCAACCTTCTGGATCCCAATGACCAGCAACATACGGACACCATTCGACTCACGGCGCTTGGGATACTTACAGCTGCATTATCCTCGTGTTTCCCAACCTCGGCTCCTAATTCTGCGTCCGACCAACCCTCATCGACTCACTCTCTGATTCAATTCCCGTCTTTGCTCTCCTTGCTCGCCGACCGCGCTTGTCGACACTTGTTCCTGCTTGCACGCACTGAAGCTCCAGCTCTGCGATTTGCTGCACTTAAGGCTATCGCCGTCCTGTTCGAAGTCGCGCGTGGTAGTCTGAAGTTGCAAAGGGAGCTATTTTTGTCGTTTTTGGTGGCGAGGTTGGAGCCTACCGGTCCAGTGAACGATGGGAAGCAAGGTACGAAGCAGGGGTTGGGTGTAGATTCGCCAGGCGGCATTGCCCGACCTGGCACGCCGTCTTTAGCGACCCCGAAGACACCAGCACTTGGTACACCTAAAGCGGGGGTGGTCGCAGGAGGAGTTGATCCAGCACTACGGGAGCTGATGCTTGAGACACTGGTATTATTATCTCGAGAACCGAGCTTCATGGTCGATTTATGGGCGAATTACGACTGCGATGTGAATTGCGAAGATGTCTTTGAGCGGCTGATTGGATTCTTAACGAAGGTCAGCGGGACGAGTGGTCAAAAGCGTTGATGTTTGACTGATGGCTTGTCGTATTGATTATTAGAGTACTTACCCGTTGTTGGGCGGCGTCGGAGGGCAACAGCAGTATGCTTCGAGGCTAATCTGCCTAGACCTACTGCTGGCATATGTGGACCGAATGCATGCAAGAATCGACAATCCAAATGTGAGTTTCAGCCTTCAGATCTTGTCCATATGTCCCGGGTTTATGTTAATTTTTATTATTGTAGGCTAGTCAGAGTTGGTATTCGGTATGCAAAATCTCAGGCTTGTGAGTTCGCCTCGATAGTAACTAAGTTTTATTTTCTGTAGACTACAGTTTCCCCCGAATCGCTACTCTTCACCAAGTCCCGTAAACTTCTTGTGCTCACTGCTGCGCAGAAATTTAACGAGAAGCCCAAGAAAGGAGTCCAATATATGCTCGAGAACGGTCTAGTGGACTACGAAGCAGAGGAAGCGCCAACCCCCGCCGCGCAATCCGAGGAAACCGAAGAACTAGAGCAGGCGGACAAGAAAGAAAAGCCGAGGAGGGCTAATCCTAAGAGCCTGGCTCTTTTCCTCAAGAACTGCCCGAGGTTAGACAAGAAAGAGCTAGGTGAATATATTTCACACCTGGACAATCCCGATCTTTTGAGGGAGTTCATTGGGTTATTTGATTTCCGGGAGGTCCGTATGCACAGTCGAGCTGGATATCCTGGAGTACACTGATAATTAATGAATAGAAACCAATTGCGGAAGCGATGCGAGAGCTCTTGGAGTCGTTTAGGCTGCCTGGCGAAGCGCAACCTATTGCCCGAATTACGGAGACATTTGCCAAGGCGTTCTTTGCTGCTGGGCAAGGTGCGTTCATATATCGTTTACAGTTGTGGAGACACTAGAACCCCCGATCCTTTAGTGGGGATCAAGTCTGAGGACGCCGTCTTTGTGTTATCGTACTCTGTGATTCTGCTGAACACGGACTTGCATAACCCACAAAACAGAGTGAGCCTTGCCTCTCAAGCGTAGGCAGTCGATGCTGATAGTACCTGATTGTAGAAACGGATGACTATTGCTGATTACCGAAAGAATCTGAAGGGCGTCAATGATGGTACCGACTTTGATCCAGAGTATCTGGTGAGCGTTGAGTGCATTGCTTGTTTGACATGGTATTGAGGTGAAAGTAAAGCAAGCTATCTACGACGGATTACGAAAGAGGGAAATTGTCATGCCTGAGGAGCACACTGGACAACTTGGCTTCGACTATGCCTGGAAGGAGCTTTTGCTACGGTCGAAGACTGCAGGTGAGGTTATCCAAGTGCGGCATGTACGACTTTCTGACCCGGTTTAAGGCGATTATATTGTCTGCAATACCTCTGCTTTTGACAAACAGATGTTCGAGCTCACCTGGCAACCTGTCATTCAAGCGATCGCGTTTGCATTCACTAACATCAACGACGACTATGTAATCGAACGCGCTGTCGCAGGATTCCGACAATGTGCGACGCTCGCTGGATACTTTGGCCTCCCTGAGGTTTTCGATTTTGTCGTTGGTCAGCTGTCGCAGGCTACTGGCCTTCTTGCCCCGGTTCTCACTCGTTCGGCTGTGTATCCGATTGTGCAAGTTGAGGGTCAAGATGTCACAGTTTCCCCGTTGTCGGTCAAGTTTGGGACGAACCTAAAAGGACAGCTCGCGGCAGTCGTATTGTTCAATATTGCGAACGGGAATGGAAACGCGATTCGGGAAGGATGGGCAGAGGTCAGTCCTCGCGTAGTTGATTTAGGCTGCTCTGATGTTGGTGGCTTGGACAGATATTCGAGATGTTCGAATCCTTGTTTTTCCATTCGCTCCTTCCTACACGCATGCTTCAAATGGAGGATTTCCTCGGCGGCGTGTCGACCATCCCATTGCAAGGAGGGCCCGTCGTTACACCGATTCAACAGCGCTCGGATACCGGTCTACTATCCGCTCTGTCATCGTATCTACTTACCCCTTATGGAGCAAGCGTGGAGAACGTGATGTCGCAGCCAACGGACGAAGACATCGAGAACACACTAAGCTCAATTGACTGCGTCACTTCGTGCAAATTGGACGAGCTATATGGGCAGATCACGTACGCAATTTCAGCTCTATGATTCTGCCACGGATTTTTTAATACGGGTGTGTTGGTAGATCACTCGAACTACCGGCACTGGTTGCTGCTATGAGGGCGTTGCAGGCGCTTGCCGACCGACGAGCATCGCTTCAAGTCGATCCCCCTTCGAGAGATGAACCACAGGCCGGTCCTACAACTCCCGTCTCACCGCTGCCATCTGATAACCAGCACCCATACGACCCAACATCGATGTTCTTACTCGAGATGATGGTCAGCATAACGGTACAGACTTCAGAGCATATTGATGAAACTTGGTGAGTACTATGAGCATTTTAGAATTCATTCAACCTTGGCTTATTCTCTTATTTAGGCCGATTGTGTTCGAGCACCTCTCTATGATCCTGTCGTCTTCGATACGATACAGCATTCTACTAGTTGAGCGTGCTGTTGTAGGGCTGCTTCGTTTGTGCCGCGTTGCGGCTAGTAAGGTATGCGCCCTTTTATTGAGCATCTTCGCATTTGTTGACATGCCGTTTCAGCCTAGCCTCCGAGATCAGATATACATTTCGTTCGACATACTCGGTGGCCTCCCTCCAATCGTGTTCAATGCTACCATAGAACAAATCGTCGCTGGACTTGCTTTGCTCGTGCAGGAACAGCCTTCTGTCATTTCGTAAGTGCCGGGCACTTATTATCGCACGTCGGTTTTCCTGTTTTACTCATAAAGATACCCAGGTCTCAAACAGAATGGGCACTCGTATTTGGCCTACTTCGCGGCTCGATAGTTAACACTGAAGCGGCTAGGACGTCCTTTGACTTGCTAGTGCAGATGGCATCAACGCCGGAACGCATATCCTCAGACAACATTTCGGGACTCATCACGTCTATCGAGGAGTTCGCGACTGCCGCAGGAAACGGGGTAGGAGGAAAGAGGCCAAGACAAGGACGTGTGCCGCCACCTCTCGCACCGTGAGTTTCAGTCCTTCAGTCAACCCATTACTACACGACTGAAACATGCGACCCAGAGACGCAACTGTCGAACGGGGCGTGAAAGCAATTGGGACACTCGCCGAGCTCAAAAGGGTGATTCCGGACTTGGGACTGTCTCAGGATGGTACGTCTCCCTAAATTCAAGCACTTTCAAACCCATCTTAAGGATTGATTTAGCATACTGGAGCGTATGGATCAACCTCCTCGCCGTATTCGGACGCCAGAGCGCCAACCCTTCCCGAGACGTCCGCCACGCTGCGCTTGCGTACCTCCAACGAATTCTGCTTGGCCTTGAAGCGCCAGACAGCGGGTCCGTCGAGATTTTCGATCGTGTCGTCCTCCCGATGAGCGAGGAACTGCTCAAGCCGCAAGTCGCGCAGCGTGATCCTGATGGGATTATTGAAACACGGCTACGAGCCTCAGCGTTGCTATGCCGCTCCTTTTTGCATCTGCAAGCGCAGCCCGATACGCTGACCCCGGAGACGCGAGCGCTGTGGTTGAGGATTATTGATATATCGCAAGGGTTTATGCATTCCGGCGGGCGGGACCAACTAGTAAGCGACGTCAACCTTGTGACCTCATATTATCTCATACGAGTTCTCTAGGTGGAAGCGATTCCCGAATCGTTGAAGAACGTCGTGCTCGTAATGAACGCAAGTGGACTGCTAGTTCCACCAGAAACACCCGATACACGCTCCGAGCTCCAACAAGGGCTCTGGCAAGACACAGTGGACAGGATCGAGCGGTTCCTCCCCGGCTTCATGGAAGAGCTCTTCCCTCCGCCGCCTGCCCAGCCTGAACCAACTGAACCCGCTCCACAAGAAGCGCAGGTGCAACCAACGGAATAGACCACCTGATCTACTAGTCCCACCCAATGTAAAACTATCCAATCCTTTTCATACCAACAATGCTATGCATTCCAGTCCATGGGTATGAGTTTAATCGGATTCAAGACAAATTTGACCAAAACCAAGGAGCGCACGAACAACTCTTGGAAAGAGATACAAAAAAGCACGGGCAATATCCAAGCGAAATAGCACAGACAATAGGACAAAACGAGAGAGAATAAAGTGAACGTGGATGATGCTAACCAAAGAATATGAAGGAAAACCAAAAACGGGAACGATAAGGACAAATAATTAGGAACAGCGAATGAACAATCTATGAGGGAGAGTCAACGAGGTCAGAACCCTTCGGTCGGAACTGTTAAGAGTGGCGTTCGTCGATAGTCTGCAGCTAAACACAATCAAATGGGTTAGAATCTCGGGAGCACAGAAGGGCGAGGTAGAACGTACTGCCAGTATAAACATTGTTTCCCCACCAATCCAGGATAGGATCGCCCCCGGTTGGAAGTTGGATCGCAAAGAAGATGAAAATAATCGCGATGAGCGAACCTGTAAACCACCATATACGTTAGTATCCCGCCGTCTACCCTTAGGAAAGAAGCTCACCAGAGTCGAGCGCGGCACTAAGCGCATAATTGAATTTGGACCACCACCTGAAATTCCTCTTCCTAATAACGTACTCTACGCACACCCGACCCAACATTAGCCTTCTACCCTAAAACTAAGAATCACGCATAGCACTCACGGAACAAAAACCCAATAACAAACCAAGACGAATAGTTGATTCCAGTCGCAGGCGGGATCCACGTCGGGCCGTTCAGGAGCACAGGCATATTCACGTACTTGAGCCGCGTTTGCGGGTACTTTTTCTGCCACAGCCAGAATGGAATTGGGATTATTGCACCGAAGGCAAGAGCATAGAGCTGGGGGTTGTATGTCTCGCCCTTTCCGAATTGACGTTTGGGTCCGATAAGGCCCCTGTAATCGTGACAGTGTAAGTCAAGGCGATAAAAAAAAACGTAATGGGGGG
>JANWGL010005476.1:0-11910 GCA_025200755.1 Ceratobasidium sp. C01 | reverse complement strand
CAAAGTCAATTTCTGAACTTTGCTTACGTGTGATTTTAGCTTGCGAAGCGGAAAGCTGAAGAGCTGGAAGACTTTGGAGGAAGTAAGTCCAGAGTTGTGACATTGCTCCATTTCGCTGAGCGGTATTCACTGAATGACTTAAAATAACCCAGATTCCTCCGTACCGGACTTTTCGAAGGAGGTCACAGAGGAAGGCGCAAAGATACTGGAGCAAGTCATGCGCGACTGGGCTCAACGGGCGGGTGTATCCGAAGAAAAGGATGGAGAGGACGTTGCAATGGAGGAAGCAGGCGCGGAGGAGCAAGTCCGTGTGCTGCGCCAAGTGTTTGAGCAATACAGGACACAGATTGAGGGGAACGCCTGGTGCCAGTCCGTTTTGGGATCGCTTTAAGGATCCCAACGCTCGATTCGTTTATTCGTGCTTTTACGTTTTCCTCGCTATGAATTCTGTACCTGTACATAATCAGTTATATATGCATCATTGCAGTTGGGTGTGGTGCTACCAAGTACCGCCACCAGCCACTCGCACATTTGTTGACACTACTCGGAAAGATGACGGCTCTATTATACATCCGGCCCGGGCTTTCGACAAACGCCAACTTCAAGGTAAGCATCGAGCAGCACACCTGTAGCGTTACAGACGAGCTAACGACCTGTCTTTTGAACTACCACAGACGTGAGTCTCCCGCACCCCTTTTTTAAACTATTCTCTGAGCTTAATATCCTTCAGTCGCCAACATGTCGACCTTCTCCTCCGCGCCGATCGTTATTGACGGCAAGGGCCATCTGCTAGGCCGCCTGGCCTCCATCATCTCCAAGCAGATCCTCAACGGCCAAAAGATTGTCGTTGTCCGATGCGAGGAGGTTAACATCAGCGGCAGCTTCTTCCGCAACAAGGTACGCATCATCTCAATCATCCAATCCACCTCCTTTCAATCTCGAACCAAGCCAATACTAATCCCGGCTCTGCACTGGCAGCTGCGCTACCACAACTTCCTGCACAAGCGCCACATCGTGAACCCGAAGAAGTCGGGTCCGTTCCATCACCGTGCGCCGTCTCGTATCCTGTTCAAGGCGATCCGTGGCATGCTTCCCCACAAGACTGCTCGTGGTGCGGCTGCGATCGAGCGGTTGAAGATGTTCGAGGGTGTCCCCCCTCCGTATGACCGTAAGAAGAAGATGGTCGTACCCGAGGCGCTGCGTGTGCTCAGGCTCAAGCCCGGGCGCAAGTACTGCACTGTCAAGGTATCTATTATGGTCGTTAATACGCCAATTTGGATAACTAATGAATGGGATTTTTGTTCTAGCGCTTGTCGCACGAGGTCGGTTGGGGATACAAGGATGTTGTGGACCGCCTGGAGGAGAAGAGGAAGGTCAAGGCGGCAGCTTTCCACGAGCGCAAGGTAAGCCCTCCCCCATTTATCTCTCATTGGCACCCATCTAACCCCACCTCCCATAGCTCGCAGCGATCAAGCTCCGCCAAAAGGCAGTCGCCGACCAAGCCGCGTCCTTCGAGAAGCTCACGGCGCTCGGTCACTAGATTCAGACTCCCACCCCCCTCGCCCTTCCCATCTCCTCCCACCCGCCTCCCCGCTCTGCAGCCAGGTCGGGGCGCCTTGCTATGTTGCCACATGTACCTGCTTCTTCCCGACCTTGCTCGTTTGTGTTTATGTCCCCATGTTCAACCTTTCAATGCTGGTATTGGCTAATTGTGTGCGGTGAAAATGCGAAATCGGGATAAGAAACCCAGCTGCGCGAGATTCGAAATCCAAGTATGAGCAAGATAAAGTGCATGTTTATACCCAATGCAGTAAGTATGCGAGCCAAAATGCACAACCACCATTTCATGACCAAGACTTTGACTGACATGACAAAAAAGGAAAATGTAAACCCACTAAGTACTATGAGACTCAGGCACCAGTCCCAGACAAGCTACTCGCCCGCGCGTGTCCAGCACCCGCACCCGAGTCCGCACCCAGGCTAGTCTTGAACGGCGCAGCGCTCTGAGGCTCCACCGCGCTCGCTGGCCCATTATCCCCAGCCCCTGCACCTCTACCACCAAACCCAGACCCACCAAACGACCCGCGCCCTCCACCCCCAAACGCGCCTCTCCCCTGTCCAAACGCTCCAAACGCCCCACCGCGTCCTCCCACACCGGGAGAAAAATACGCATCGGACCCGCCGCTGGTAGGCGTATCCGGGCCGCGCCGGAACTGAGATTGAGGAGGCATGATGGAGATGTATTTCGAAGCTGGCGCGCGCTCGTCCGAGTTGAACTAGGATGATAGTGCAACGTGAGTAAGAGCACAGGGCACGTCATTGTCATTGTGGAGAGAAGAGGGGAACATAATGAATAACGAGGGTTGTGCGTGGTGCAGGACAAAACGCACAAACGCACGAGGGTATCGCATGGACAAAACGAATGAAATGGGGCGCAGGCGAAAGATAAAGGAGAAAGATGATGAAGATGAACGCATGGCTTACCTGGAACTCAAGTTGGATCCCCGGTTCGTCCGCAAGGTCCAACAACTTGACGAGCTTCTTCCCAACAGCATTCACCCGTTCCACATCATCCTTTTGTCGGATCCAGAGTTGTATGCGGTCGATCTTTGAACGAAGAGACACGACTAAACAAAACGTCAGATCAGTCACGAACAATTAAACAAGGCTGATCGAGTTTAGACTGTGACTCCGGCTACTCACCAGCGCCGCAAATAATATCGTCCCTATCGTCTAGCTCCTGTCCTACTAAACCCATAGCGAGCCAGGACCAACACCGGTCCAACAACACCGGGTTATTACGCATAGTGATCACCCATTTCCCACCCTAAAAAGGGACAATTACCATTAATCGAAGCAACTAGACAATAAGCAACCCGATCACGCACATTCGCATTCGCGGGGTCCTCCCACATCGGCTTGATATCCGACTTGAACAGATGATAGTTCGAACTACGCTCCAGCTTACTCGGGGGCTTCACCCAATTGAACAATCGACAAAAGTCCTCGACCTATTGTGTACCACCGAGCTTCTCATCAGTCATCGAATTAATAAGAAGAAAGGTGATTACGCACTGTCTTGAACTTTCCGACGATGTTCAGGCCCGCCTCGTATTCGCCCGATTCAGTATTAGAGGGCGTGTACGGTACAGGGGTCGATTCGCCCGCACCTCGGGCCGGAGGCGGCTGCTTCGCGTCGAAATAAAATGTCCTACAGCCAACCCATCATGATAGTCAGTCACAAATCAAAGTCACGGTGGCACATCGTCAAAGGACGCACCACTTGTGCCGCAAGGGATGCAAGGCCGACAGGTCCACCTCGGCCTTATCCTTGTCCTCGACAATCTCGCCCTGCTCAAGCTCAATCCCCGGCGCAGCTCCTTTCCCCTTGTCCCCTTCCCCTTCCCCAGATTTGATGTCTGCACCCTCTTTCTCCTTGTCCTTGAGCGAGGCAGATTCCTTAGCAGCGCTTTCCCGCGCTTTCATTCTCCCCGCAATCGCGTCCAAGCTCGGGACGTTTTTATACCCCCTAGGCGCCGGAGCACCCTGCGGCTTCACCTCCTCCCCGTTCGGGTCCGAAATCGCAACAGACGGAAGCTCGAATGGTGCGCGCTCCGAGACTGTCGAGGCCGGCCCACTTCCGCCCGTCTCTGACGTCGCTGACGCAGATGGATTCGCGCCGACGTTGCTGTTTGTGCGTAAAAGTGAGGTAGCGAGACGTGGACGCGTGGATGCGCTTGAGGAATCCGACGGACGGGGCGTGACGTTCATTCTGCTCAATGAAGGACAGAGTGAGAAAGGGGAAAGAAAAGGAAGTGATAAAGGATGAGAGAGGAGGGATCGACAGGGACGCAAGTCAGTCGGGTCGTTCAGGGCACGAATACCATTACATCCATCCAGACCGGGAGACGAGTATGATGAATCAAGAAATAAGAACCGAGAGCACAAAAGTAGCGGCTCTGTACTCGTATAACGAGATGCCATAGTAATTGTGCCCTATTGCAGGAGGTCACAGTCATATAACCCACATCATATCTGTATGTGGAAAACCCGCCACCCATCGTCTCCATCTCCGTCATTACCACAACCCAACCAAGACACACGCCTGAACACAGTACGAACCCCAAAAAACGTACCGGGCAGCCAAGTCTTCCAACATCGGCAACCGCCTCGACGACGCGCGCTTCTCCTTGTCCGCACTCGATCCATCCTGGTCGGCCATTACGATAAACGACTATAGTAGAGGACAGAGACAATAACCGCAATAGCCAGAGTGTTAGTTCCGTATCCGTATTCCGGGCCCGTCGGTCGGAGTACCAGACAAACGCAACCGCAACGAGCGCCGGAGATCCCGAGGTCCCCGCTTTACGACGATCCGCGGAAATCCCTCGCGCTTGCTCTCTTGCGCTTTCCCATCGAGTTCCGCTCTCGGGCGAGTCCTCTCTCGACTCCTCCGCTATATCGATACTTTCGCCGACATTTTTGCTCGACTTTCTCTTGGGCTCGTTCCGCTCGACTTTCCAACTTTCGCTTAAGCCCGTTCCGCTCGGCTTTCTCTTGAGCCCATTCCGCGCTACGTTCTCTCAGATCAGCTCCATTCCGCTCGACTTTCTCTGAACCATCCTTCTCTTGGACGCTTTCCGCGTCACGTTCTCTCGTTCGCCCACTCTGGCATCGTCAGCTCCCGCGCTGGACACTCTCAACTCGACTCGCTCCGTCTCTTAATCGTCTCCCGCTCACTATTCTGACCCCCTCCACTTCTCAACCATCTACGCCTCCCGCTAACGTCTCCCGCGCGCATTCTGATATATTGTACCTATCACCTACTCTGTACATACCGCAGCCGCAATAGAGACAACCTTATAAGCCACATGACTTCTAACCACTAAAATGAGCACCACCGATAACGGCATCACCAAGAACGCAAAGAACCGTGCACACCACTCCCGGTCGCTCCCTAGAACGAACTCAAATACTCTATACCCTAAAGCTTCCAGAACATGTGTTCAAGGACACAAGTTCTAGGAGACGAGCTATCTGTCTAAACCCCTTTCGAGAGATCTTGTAATTCAGTTCAGCCTCATAACTAGCATACATCCCCTTTACGAACGTTCTACGCGTCGGCCGAGCGCACGTACCGAGTCCCTCAGAATGATCAATATCAACAGGGGTAGCCTGTTTTGTTTACTCAGGGGGAGAGCAACCAAAAAGTCGAAATTAAGTCCGCTGGCCCCTCGCACGTGTGTCCCCTTGTAACTCTCTCGCGCAGAAGCAATGTAACTCTCTCTCGTGCAGAAGCATTGTACAGTTGCTCACTCACGTAGAAGCAATGTAACTCACCCACATAAGGACTCCAACTCTCTCGAAAGCGCAAGCACAAGTATTTTAAGCTCATATAATGAAAATTCCACACATAATTGCTATTGCTATTGATTGAATTGCATTGACTTCAGGTTGCATAAAGATATAAAAATGCGACGACGCTACACACCACGACCACCGAACCCAACGACACAGCTATGATATGAGAGATATGAGAAGATGAGGGGATGAAAAACATGAAGGAGAGTGAGCGTGAGCACCAGGTAAACACCAGCCAGGACACCAGAGAAAGAGAGAGAGCTAATAGACACAGCGAAGAAAGTAAAATCGAATATGCAGGCACGGATGCGACTATATGAGCATAGTGTAGTATGAATGGAGTGAGGTGAAGAAGGTAGATAGATGATGTCCATATGAACTAAGAATGGTAGAGAGCTCCGAGTGCGCTTCCGACGACTAGGCCTCTCGCAACTCGGGACTGCGCCTGAGTCTTTTTCTTCTTTGGCGGCAGAGGCGGTGTTCGGACGTCTCGTCGCCGAGGAAGAATGTCTTCAGGCGCAAACGACGACGACGCGTAGGTGTGTAACGACTCCGAGTCCCATGCGTGTGCGAACGTCGGGGACATAGGGAACTGAGACGGAGACACCGGCGGGCCGAATGGATGCGGTAGGGGGAGCGGAGAACTGGATCGGGGGTAGGACGCTTGTGGAGGAGGAGGTGGTCGACGAGTAGGCATAGGAGGAGGTGGAGATCGGACGGGTGGTTGAGGTTGTTGAGGGACGGAGATCACGTCCTCATCGTCGTCGTAATCCGCAAAGAGAGCGTCGATCGCGCTCTCCCATTCCGCCGGCGGAGGAGGGGCGAGGACGTATGCGTACGGTTTCGACGAGGTGGGTAGGGAGGTGGTGCTCGGAGGAGGCGTGCGCGGGAGCTCATTGTCGCTACCCGAGGCGCTCGATGTAGGAGACACTGGTCGCCCGACGCCGAGTCGTTGACTCCTAGGAGCGACAGGTAAAGGCACAGACGGAGAGGCAGGGCGGTTGCGAGCAAAGGGCACAGACGCAGAGCGCACAGTCAAGCCAGAGTGCTTAGGCGAGAGCGAAGACCTGCGCGGAGGAGTCAAGAGCATAGCAGAGCGCTTGGGAGGCGAGGACGGCGCAGAGGTGTTCCTAGGTGCGGGATGAATAGGCAGCGTCATGCGCGGGACCGAGAATAGCCGCTTGGCCGACGAGACCGGTGGAAGCGGGAAAGCGACGTTGCTCAGATCGTCCTCGTCGTCATCGTCCTCGAAAACAGATCGCAGGTCGCTGGGTGGCGAGGAGACCCAGGAGGAGGACGGGAAGTAGGAGCGGGAGGTGGATGGGTAGGTGGGTTGGCTGGTGGGGGTGAGGTTATCGGAGGACTCGTCGACCTCCCAGAGGGTGTCCATGGGATGATTGGGTAGGACGATCGGCACGGGGCGGCGCGCGGCAGGGCGAGGCATGGCGTGCGATTGTGTGTGGTAGGGTGGTGTATGTACGGTGGTGCTGGTGCGGTGGTATGTGCAAGCTAAAACTGAAATGAGCGACGTTGAGAAAAGATATTAAGTAGTGCTCACCAAGAGCGGGGCTATGTTATGGTGCAGCTCTGGGCAATCGTGGGCTAGCTAAGTAGTGCTGGAGTGAATCGCGTCTGAAACTCTCGAGTCGTGAGCGGGATAAAGGACAGCGAGGACCACTTATTCCGCTCAGACTTATAGAAACCCAAGTTCGAGGCCATTGTCCACTCTCTCGGGTCGTCCCTGAGCCCGCGGACACATCCAGGGTTTCGGCAAGAACTCAGGGTTATGCTCTGATCACCCCGTGACAGGCCTTTGTCACGACCGCTTTTTGTCTAGGCTTTGTCCGCTGTGTCTGCCTAGCGTCATGAGAATCGGAGAGCACATCCCCCTCGCTGTCCCCGCCGGCCCTCTCTCTCAGCCGCGGCTAATCGCCCGACGATGCATACAGCAACCACTTCCACCTTCATCCCCGTTGCCAAACATTTCATCGGCCTTCCCGATCTCATTTCGTGTCCTCGACTCCCAAATCGGCCACATTACAGCGTCTATGCACTCCAACGTTTCACCACACACCGACAGTCAGATGACGCTCTCGCACAGAGCCTGATCCGCCGCTGTCCCCCCTCCTTCCTCTGCCGTATGCCGAAGCACCGAGGCGGGGTTGCCAACCCGCTTCTCCCGTCGCGCATTGGGTTATATAGCGATTAGTCCTGTCGATCCTTTGCGGCAGACTCACAGCGACTTGTTCCGGCCCTATCTTTATCCGTCCCTTGATCTCTGTCTTGTGTCCTCGTCCTCGACCCCGCTCTGGCAATTCCAGTCTCGGACTCGGATCCACAGGAACACCAACCCCACCCTATCCTACCCTTCCCGCCGACGCCATTCCCCCAATTCTGAGCACCCCCCGCCTCGCTCTCGCTCACAATTTCAGCTTAGCCCAGCGCCGAAGACCTTCTTCTCAGGCTACGAGTTTACCCCCCGGCAGCGTCTTCGAGTCCACGTTCATTTCATCCCAGTCTGTCCGCCACCGTACCCCACCTTCCAATCGCACACACGCCACCACGTGGATCACGTTTTACGACTGACCTCGACTCGACTCGCGCTAGTCTTGCCTGGATAAACTTTACTCGCACAGCCCCCACCGTTCGGAAGAAATGAAATGATTATCATATAAATAACATAACTTTATTATAAAATTGAAATTCCCATGTGGCGCGGCCCCGCACCCCACCCCGCTCTGGGCTTTGAGTGACGTGAATGACATGAGTGGAACTAGCGAGCGCGATCTGCACGGGCGGCGGGCGGTGCGCGCGAAAGACCGGAGGCGGGAGGCGAGCGGGGGAAGGCGTTCGCGAGGCAGGTGTCGAGCTCAGGGGTGCTTGGGTGCTGGCGGCGGAGGCAAGTAGGGCGTAGACGCCACGAAGTGTTGGTTGCACCCGCCACAGTCCTGAAGCCGGCCGACCTGAAAGTTGATGTTCGTGTTCGCCGTACTCGAGGCATGATTGATGTACATGATTGTGCGATAGGAGACAATGAAAGAATGAGCTGCCGCTGCTGAATTGTATTTTCGTTGGGGGAGAGCTGTCGAATAGAGTACACTAGGTGCTATACGCCCTACGGTATTCATTCAATCCACAAAATTTAGGTGTGCACGCGATATAGGTTAGCCAAGCCTTCCGCATGCGGTTATAAATTCTATTCTATCGTATTCTATGTAAACCCGATACATGCCGCATACATTCAACGAAATAAGCTCCGTGTCCCTCCCGCTTCTAGTGTAGACTCATATCCAGCTCGTAATACAGTCCACGCAGATCACCCATCCATGCGCACAGGTATATTATTCAGAACCTAAACCTAGTTCTTGCCTCAGCCTGGGCCTGGCCACAACCAGAAACCGTTCTGTTCCTATGCCCGTCTCCCTCGATACCAGTGGTTGATAGTGACGTACATTTAGTCGAACAAAAAAGTACAATTCGTATTGAAAGAAAGTAAAGATATACGTGGCGGACTACATCGTGATTATCGTTCTCATCGACTTTCAGCTCGCACCGCGCGCATCATTCGACGTACATCTGCTCGCGTATCGGTATATTCAGAATCCACCGCCTACCCCAGCCTGGAACCGTGCCACAATCAGAACGACTCCGTTCCTACGTTGACCTCGATACCAGCCCGGGAGGCGTCGCGCACCGGGTGTTAGTGACGTACTTTCCGTTGAGTAAAATACAATTTCTGTTAGATGAAAGTGAAGGAGGACATATGTGGCGCTTATCATTATCACCGCCGTGGTGTGCACCGGCGCATTTGGAACCCAACCACCAACCAGCGAGCTCGCCCTCGTAGACCAAGCCGTGGACGGCACGAAAAAGCGCGCCACAACTAGACTTTATCAGCCCGCAGCCTCGAGATTAATGTGATGCGCCTCTTGTAATTACATAAATTCTGTCAGATAAAGTGTCGCCTATGTTGAAAAGAAGGTGATCTGCGCTGAAAGAGGTATGTTCCGTGTTGGATGGCTCATCGTGTGTGTTTCAAGAGGTGGGAAAGTCTTGTAGTTTAGTTCCTGGGTCTGCCTTGGCACCAATACGGGACTGGAGGGGCGTCGTACACCGGTGGATATCATGTTGATCATAGGGAATAAAGTACGAGGCGAGTCTTGTGAAAGTGAGAGGGGACATATGTGGCGCCTATCATATGATCATCGTTCTCATCGTTGTGCTGTGATAGGTACTGCACCGGCACATTGAGAGTTCAACCTCGGCCAGCCTGGCCGCCTTCACAAGACGAAGCCGTGGACGGTAAAGAAAGTGCGCCACAACTAGACTTTAAGAGTTCAGTTCCTAGACATAAATGTGATACGCCTCTTGAAATTACATAAAATTGTCAGATAAAGTATTGTTTACGCTGAGTTCTGGTTCTGCGTCGAATAAAGTATAATCTGTCTCGAGGTTGTGAGGAAATCTTATAGACCTTAACAACTAAGTCTCTGCGTCCGTCTTGAAACTGATACAATGGCATACAGCCTATCGACTGAGGTGCGATTTGCGTCGGACGAAAGTAGGGAGGAACATATGTGGCGGCTGCCATATGACCACTGGGTACTTCACCGGGACATTGAGAACCGAATCAGCCCGCCCGCCCTCACAAGACGAAGCCGTGGGCAGCAAGAAAGCGCGCCACGACTAGACTTTAAGAGCTCAGTCCCCCGAAATTAAGCTGATGCGCCTCTTTCAATCACATGACTCTTGCCAGATAAAATACCATTTATGTCGAATGAATGCGAGGGAGAGAATATGTGGCGGCCACGATAGGTAGATGCCGGCCTGCCCCGACGCATTGAAAACCCAACCAGGCTGTTCTCACAAGATAAACGTATGGATAATCAGAGGAGTGTGCCACAACTAGACTTTAAGAGTTCATCTCTTCGGCCTGGCTCGAAATTAATATTGATGCGCCTCTTGGAAATACATAAACCTTGTCAAATAAAATATCATGTGTGTTGAGAGGCGGCCGTGCTGTGTTACATTAAGTATAATCTGCCTCGAGGTGGAGGATAATCTATATAGTATGTACCTCGGTGGCGTAGGAGGTGCGCCTCTACAGTCCGGCCGACGTTCATCTATGGACTCTCTATGAGTTGAATAGTCGACCATCCGGGAGGGACCGCGCCACGACTAGACTTTTAAGCACTTTGTGTTCCCACACCAACTCGATAAAGACACTGGGGGCGCGGTGCGCCTTTTTTCAGTGACGTACAACTCGTGCCCAGTTAAAGTATAGAAATGTATGTATAGCGGGCGCTATGATCGGTGTGGCAGGCACGGCAAAAGTTCTTGGCATGTCTTAGATCGCTGCGTGTCAAGGGTGTTTATTATTATTCGATCGAATGTTCATGTACCCCCACGACTTTCACAATGTTATGTCCATCTGTAGTTTAACCAATACCCTCGATCGCACGGGGCATACCTCTAATGGTCTGGGGTAGGACAGCTGAGTGTTAAACGTAGGTGGCGTATATGCGCGTCGTTTCAGCTCTGGACGTTTGTGATCGAGAGTAAACCAATATAGTTCGATGCGAGGGATTTAATAATAATTTAGTGACGCATGATCAGTCCCAGCTTTACTGGCGCAATCTTGCACAGGAGGGAGCGACGTATATTCCGCCCTAGTCAAGCGCCAGTGGCATTACTCGGTCCCGCATTACCCTATGCCATGACCTAGGCCTAGAACAGTCCACCTACGCTGCTCAGATCCTCTAGCACATATATAGCACACCCCCTGATCGCTGCTCAAGAAGTTTAATCGGACTGCGGACGGCGCGCTCGGTCGCCGGTTGTGTTTGGCTTCTTGGGGTCACTGGTCGTCACAGCGCAAGACCGTTGTTAGCGCGATGAATTTTGGATGATCATTAATTTTAGTTCGGTAGGGAAACGAACATAGCCACCGTATACAGGACGTTGATGTTAGCGGTGTTCTCGGAAGTTGCGAAGCTTATGCGTATACGGGTGCACTTTTTCGCTATAGGGCGGGCTTGTTGGACGATACGGGTTGGTCTGGTACAGCTTATCATTTAGTTGGACGTCGATACGCGCTGATCTTTGTTTTCTTCACTACCAGGCGCCAACAGCATCTATCAATATATCAAACATGGATGGATGGATTCCCTGCTAAGAGCGACATGTAATATAATCTTGAACAGGCGATGCATTGATCTTTGTCTCTGTCGCTACCAGCCTACTCGCATTCCAACGTGCTCGTCAACACACGTCGATCGGAGTGTGACCTTCCTACGTAACACCACTCCAAAGCGCAAGCCAGGTAAACGTAGACTCTCTAAAGAGAAAGTCAAACTGCACGGGACGAATTTTAACATATGGGGCCACAGGAAAATCTCTGCGAGCCCCGAGCCAATAGATTCTGCGACCGATAGACTCGATCGAGCTTATACAAATCGGAAGGTCCAACAGACACACAGCTGCTGTGCTTTGAACCGAGCTCGCTGCCGCCTGTTTCATCACGCTCGGGCCAACCAATAGAGTACACGC